>JAHDVE020004317.1:0-23469 GCA_022606495.2 Halesus radiatus
TCCTTGTTGTAAATTTAGTTGTACCTGCTGTTTATTGGACAAAAGGTCTTAAAGGTGAAGTTTGTGATCTTATTTATCGAAAATAATTTAATTGTTGAAAAGCCGATAGCAACGTAAGGGACGGTGCGAGTTGTTTGTTTATGGAACTGTCAAAAAAAAAAAAATCAGCTGACTTGATCCAGGCAATTTAAGAGAAACAAAAAGGGACTGTAAAGTTGCCTATTCTGTTAATTTGTAAGTTGGTATAGATTCAATCTTGCCAACTTGACATTGATACGACGCGCCGCGTCTGGAGATTGTTTATAACGAACTTCACACGAGTTTGGTTGAAAAAAGAATTCGGCCGAATATTCCAGAATTCTGCCGCGCTTCGCCGAACGTTCCCGATATGCGATTGTTGCGTCACGTGATATGAAATGCTTCTAGAACGTTTTGGCGCGTCCTTCAACGGTTTCCGGTCAAGCGTCTCGAAATTGTTTCTAGAACAATCTGGCGTGTTTTTTTAACGGTTTTTGAACATGGTTAGAAACGATTCTAGTTCTGACAGAGAGAGAGAAAAAAAAGGCGGTAACAACGGCTTTTGTAGGGAGGCATATTAATTTCAATGTATAATGCTGTGGAATAATTTACAGGGAGAAGATACAATACAATATGAGACATTACACCACCAAGTCTGAAAGCATTTTATGAGCATGAACTAAGTTTGCAACGAGAATAATTGCGGCAAGTTTAACTTATGGAGTCTGTTCTAATTCCCAAAGAAAGCACCGACGTTGGGAAGCCAGTGTAATGCGTTGGATTTGGCGGGGAACGCGGGAATGCGGGAGAAGGAAAGGAGGAAGGTTAGGTAGGAGAATTTGCGGGAGACAGTGTGTGTGTGTGTGTTTACCCTGAGAGAGGTCTCTTCCAGGGAGCTCGGCTCGGGACCTACGACTAGCTCAGCATCGGCAGGCCTCGGAGCTCTTCTTCAGGATCGTGAATCGACAGGCAGTCTTATAATTGGGGATTGACTCGGAACTTTATCAATTAAAACACTCAGATGCTTTCAGAACTCAGTGGTTTACTCGGTAAAAGGGCACAGACATAGTAAGTTTACACAAGGGGAACGGCTAACCTACAAATTACAAATAATATTACGGGCAAATTCTCTGATTCTCTCTGGAATATTCTACGAACGGCATGGTTAAATGTGACTTGAAATAGAATTACAACACAATGAAATGGGGATAACCAAGGTACAGCTCACGGTTGGGAATGATGTGGCTCGGACATGGTGAAGGCGATCGTCGATCGTGTGTCCGGGTAGTAATCCATTGCCAGGTCTATGGTGAATGGTGCACCTCGGGGAGGATGTTGTCAAGGCCAAGTCCACAGAGAGAATGAAACGTTGAGAGCGCGCGGGCGGAACCGGGGCCGCGTATGGGTGATGTCTCCTTTTGTCGCTAGGGGTGCTAACCTAACGAGTGGCTAGTATTTATGGGATATTTGCGTTATGTAACACTATAAAACTCTTCAGTACTTTATTTTAATATTTATTTAATAGTTTAGCACACTGCCATATTCAGACTGATAATAATTATTCATAACTGACGGTTTATATACACAAATATAGGGTAGGAGGAGAGGGGTGGTCTACAAGGATTTTATTCGAATATATGGGTTTTCTTACAATTGTTACTAAGTGGTTTTTGGCTGTCTAATTTCTAATTATTTTGGTTTTTTTCCAGTAGGCTTAATTACCTCGGACTTGTGGCCTTACTTCAATAATGTTTGGGAAAAACCTTAAAAGTAGTATGCATTATTAATGACCTGGAATAATTATATTACCATAAATATAATAACAATTTGACAACACTAAAAATTAGGTCATTAATAATGCATAATACTTGTAAGGTTTTTCCCAAACAATATTGAAGTAAAGCTACAAGCCCGAGGTAATTATGCCTACTGGAAAAAACCAAAATAATTAAAAATTAGACAGCCAAAGACCACTTAGTAACAATTGTAAGAAAACCCACATATTCGAATAAAATCCTTGTAGACCACCCCTCTTACCCTCCCCCATATTTGTGTATATAAGCCTGAAGATAGTCTTGACAGGCTGAACCTGGTTACAGTCAAATAAAATTAAGTGGAAAAAAGTTTTATATTAGTTTTATTATAATATATTAAAAAGTACAAATTAAGCATTTTACACAAAAATTTCAAAAACAACACTCGATTGAGCACCCCTTTTTACTTGAGCCATCTCGCTGAAATTTTACTATGTTATTACTATGAATACATGTAACAAATTCACGGAGCGGTCAGATGAAAAATAATAAAAAAAAATTTTTGGACCACCCTATTATAGGTGCACGGAGTCTGGAAACTCGTGGTACATACGGAAAACCGGTAAATCCGCATCACGTTTGTAGTACACCTTTTGTTTATTTTAAGTTTTCAATTTCGAAGACAGAAATTTTTGTGGTCATAGTCAAGAAATTCGGGACATATACGAGTATATTACGGTGCTACTATCAGCTGCTTATTGTCTTTTAAAATGCACCGAAGCGTAGACCCGGCTCCAATGTTTTTTTTAACTCTATTGATCGAATTATAAAAAAAATACCGAAAGGCTCAGATAATATATTTATATGGTTCTCCATTTGATGCAGATTTACCAGTTTCCCGCTTGTACAACTAATTTCCGGACACTGTGTATATCTTTCAAATCTGAATGTCTGTACACTGTGTGTAAAGTGGAATTAATTCGTAATTCCCAACTTCGTGTGGCATAGCGGACAGCTCGGTTACCTTCCGGGAGCTGTGGTCCAAAAGACAAACGAGAGGAAATGTTACATTGGTCAGCAGGAAAACTGTCTCATGAAGTGATTTTTCCAAACGGCTTTCATATATTTTAAACAGCAGGAAAATTATGGCACCGTCCCTTTCTTTTCCATAAGGGCCATGTCACTTGTCGGAATATTTCCGACGTACATATTATAATTTTTTTCTGAATATATTATTCCTGGCCGTTTTCAGAAATCACAATCAAATTAAAATGATGACTAAATTAATTTCTCTACGAGTATAATCGTTTTGTCTCTATTCCGAAAGAGAAATGGAATTGTGGGCGGAATTTTTTTTTTTGGCATAAAAATTCATTACACGCTTTACATGCTGGAATGCATCAACCAATATTATATCATTTTGTCAGTTCAACATGTAGGTACCTAGAGGAGAATAATCCAAATAAATTTGTCCCATCCCATAATTAAGTACACCTCAGTTAAATTTTTTTAAATGTTCCCTTGAAATTGAGTGTTTTAGTTTAATTATCACTCAGCATTCGATCAGTTTGATTGACTAGGGGGTCGTCGGTCACCTTGTAAATTAGGATAACAACATCGGTAGGTAAGTAATATATTTACATCTTCCCTAAATCTTCTATTCTTCATGTTCTGAGTCCTCTCTGTGATATGCATTGTGTACACATAATATAATCCTTAATACGGCACGGTAACTTGCCATGAGTTATTTGCAAGTTCATTGAAATTCCGAATATTCGGTGGAGTTACCTGAGATATATAGCGTGTTCAGTCATGCATAACATTTACATACAGAAACAGGACATACTCGTACACCGATATGCGGGCGTACAGATTCACATACATATGCAGGGAATACTCTATTCAAGAGGTGAATGATAGCAGGCTACATCCTTCAGCGTGATAAGAATATTGAGATGTGAAGCTCCATTGATAGAGACGACTACTTTATATATCATATAACTCAATTAAGCCAACCCAAAGCATTTAATTTCCTATTGCCATGTCCAAAAGGTTGATAAATGCATTTTTCGTGTAACTTTAAAATTACGAAGCTCCTTATAATCTAACGAATGCGGTCCTAGTGTCGGCAGCACACTCGGACTCATTGATCGAGCCACCTCTTTAATATACACAATACGAATCCTTTATTACAACCTCTTCCTGAATATACATACATCCTGATACATTTCCTTCGTCTTTACATATGACATTTACTTATTTGAAACGCACTTTATTTAATCATAAAATGTAAGAAAGCTTTATCTGCCCAACTGGGAACAGATCCCGTTTTAGGATAGTCAAATTGACAAGTTGCATGTCTAGAAAAAGGTATATAAATTAAGTATAAAGAGATGTGCAGAATTGTACACAAAAAAAACAATTGTGTATACCAGATAATTTGAGTATAGTATAATAATTAATATAGCATAATAATAAAGTTCAAAGAGATAGAGTAACCGTTTACATATAACAGATAATTTGAGTATATTATAATAGTTAAGTACTCATGAAGAGATGAGAATAACAAATATTATAGAGTAAACAATTATGTATATGTGTTTGATAGGTACTGGTTGGTGCAATGAGGAAAACAATGCATTTAAAATTGAGAACTAAAAATGGGTAATATTATTGAGAAATATTGATAAGATTGAGTTACGACGTTTTTTTATATGTGGGAAGCCCAACAAACGACCCCTGGTTGCGCCGGTTACGGTTCAACTTGGATAGCCTAATAGTTGATTTGCACAATAATATGGATCCTAATAAACATACTCAATTGTAATCCATACCTAGTCCATCGACTTTACACGCATCATTGTCCGCTGTGATTTCGTTCACTGGGCATTAATGCGCACCCGCAACCCGCTGCAATATTCGTATTGTGTTTGTAACTGCCGTGGTATTTTGTATTGTGTGATCGCGCCGCAGATGAATATCGTCTGTGTTTTTTTTATGTTGAACTATTATTCATTATTTATGTGCTCAAGTGGATTGACAGCCAAAGAGGAGGCTTCTGGAGAAATGAGGATCAGGAGTAAGTCTTTAGATCCCATCTTACGCTTCCAATTTTACCCCTACATATTTGAGAAAGTCAATTATAATTATTTAATTTGTGATAACGATAATTTATGAAGCAGCGCACCCAACCCCTTTAAAAGAAGTGTTTTATAGCCATTTGGTTTAACATTATGGAGTTTTTCAGAATTCATTAAAATAAAAACAATAAATTATTTTGTAAGGTACAGAACGGACATACATACACGTATATATATTTTTTTTGTTTTCGGTTCATTCAACTATCTCAACTTTACACAGTTTTACTTTTTTTAACATAAAAATAGTTCTGTGCGTGGAAAGGTGAAGCACCTTTATTCAGGTTACCCGTATTATTTATTATGCCGAGAGATTATTATCCGCATTTTAAATCATTCCAGCACGTTATATCAGCGCAAATAAAATAAATTTCACAGCGATTTTACCAAATCATGCAAAATTTGCCTAGTAAATGCATTGGAGCGCAAAAACACATAAAGCACTGTTAAATTTTAAAAAAGTAATTTATATCGTAATTATTAATAGCGTGGATGATTGCAGCACGAACTATTCCATTAGGAGAGGAGGTAATGGATCAACCGAGTAAGGGGATAAATATAAACATTCCTTTTTTATTTCATAATTCTATTATTGATAATCCGGTGAAATTGTAAGTGCACTTCTATACTCAATGTCAG
This sequence comes from Halesus radiatus, assembly GCA_022606495.2. Lineage (NCBI taxonomy): Eukaryota > Metazoa > Arthropoda > Insecta > Trichoptera > Limnephilidae > Halesus > Halesus radiatus. The sequence goes on from JAHDVE020004317.1 coordinate 5,549, forward strand.
TAGGTTGTGAATTATTAAGTACGCAAGAGTTTCGAATAAGGTCGGAATATTGAGGCTTAACAAAAAAATAAAATTTATTTGTTGTACGATTTCCGATGAAAAAAATTGTCAGTCAGGTGGTATTACACTGAAGTAATCTTAAGGTAATGAGAGCAAAGCTGGGCGAGATCGTGCTTATCTTATACCTACATACATCCGTGGTACGTGAGTCTGGTCCATAGACAGTGTAGACACCAGCTGGAGGAGCTTTGGGGGCTAAAATAATAGATCGATGTTTGCTGTCAAATATTTCGCAATATGATGTTTTGACACATAATAGAATAGATATGGAATATGATCATGCCATGAAGTTAATGAAAATTGTTACTAAGCTATGATAATATAAATAGCTAGAATAGAGGTACAGTAATTGGTGATATGACGTCCACATATTTTTTTTTTGCTAGCGAAGCAGCTACTCTTTTTATTGTCTTTGGATTTAAATATTTTACACATAAATACAACATGTTTTGGAAACTAATCATTGTTTTGATATTAATAAAGATTTAAAAAATTACGTCTAAATATAACCGTTTTACATATAGACAAAATTTGTAATTTTAGAAATTAGAAAAAGTTTTAATAGTCAAATATATTTTTTTTGAAATTTTAGAAATTAGAAAAAGTTTTAATGGTCAAATATATTTTTTTTTAAATTTTAGAAATTAGAAAAAGTTTTAATAGTCAAATATATATTTTTTTGAAATTTTAGAAATTAGAAAAAGTTTTAATAGTCAAATATATATATATATTTTTTTTAATTGCTGACTCTTGAATTTATTTTCATATTAATATTAAAAATAAAAATAATGTCTTTTTAATTACTAATATAAATTTGTTATTCAATGTTTTATAACAATTTTTTATTAACATTTTAGATTGATTATTACCTAATTTAATCAAGTTTTGTTTATGTTTATAATGTGTCTATTCTTACATTATTGTGTTCTATGTTTATCATTTGTCTATACTTGACATTATTATTTTTTAGTATTCTATATATTCCCGATTAGGAAAGCTTCGCATGGCTTTCGAAACATGTTGATATGTATATATTAATAAAGTGGTGATTACAAAGTAATTTTGAATTAATTTATTAGTGAACAATTAACAAATTAAATAAGTTCGAAGTAGAGCAGGTAATTTATTCAATTAGACTAGTTGTTCTACTTGCTGAAATAAAATTCTATAAGATTTGTTAATATTTTGTTATTGATGTGATACGTCGATAATATGTTTGTAATTATTATCTAAATTGTGTATACGGCGAACGGGACTATACAATAGCGATACAGTGTTGGTGTTGTCACTATAGTGATGTGAATAATGACTTTTAAAAAAATTTAATTTTAATCAAATTTAATAATGTTATTATTAAGTTCTGCAAGTATTGTAAGTTGTTATTATTGTGATAGATGTTTCGGCGTTTAAGGCCATTATCAAACTGTTTGAAAATGGCCGTGGAGCGGAGAATGGAGTTCTACGAATTAAACACAAAACAATTAATAAATAATTATTCGATGTTGATTTACGTGATACATGGAAAGAAATTGAATGTATTAGTTCTGGGCTGTTAATAATTGAATTTATAATTTTGTATAAACAAGTTAAGTTTGTAATTATTTAACGTTCTGATGATTTTAATAAATTTAGGTGACATAGACGATAATCAAAATTGATGTATTCCCTTGTAATCCCTATTCTGAAGCTAATAAATCTGAAGAATTTATTTTGATTTCTTTCCATTGTGAGGGAATGAATAGCATAACTTGTGCCAACACTGTTGAGTTGTATTGACATGTACATTGTCTATTTTTTTGGTTTGAATGTTTTTAAATTGACCATATATTCTTAATTTAAAAAACAATATTTTCAAAACTGTATTCGGCGAAATTTAAATATGATTAATAAAATTTTAGTTTTTGATCAAAGTGTTCACCCAAATCATTTTCCTCGGTTACAGTTGTTAGTATAATATAATTAAAATAATAATCATAAATGAACGCGTTTTATTTTTATTTTATGAAACCTTATTTTTTTAATTTTTTTATTGTATAATATTAATTATATACAGTGGGAACTTATACCCGCTAAGCCACTGCAAGTAGCCTGTCAGCAGGAGTTTATTTCAACAATATAATATAATACAACAATAAATTACAATCATCATACAAATGTAGGGCAAAATTATTATATTTAGGCGCATGCATCTTGTGCTGTACATAAGTTGAAAAAAAAAATTAAAGAGAAAAAATAATGGTAAAAGCATTACAGTTTTGTTATTGAGATACTAGAGTCCAATTTTAAAACACCGATTTAAATAATATTATAAAAATGTCAATATCATAAAAAATATCAAAATTATAAAAGTACCAATATTATAAAAGTATCAATATTATAAAAATATCAATATTATAAAAACACCAATACTTTTAAACATATCAACATTATAAAAACATTAATATTACAAAAATATAACTATTACGTGAATATCAGAAATATCATAGCATCTGTAAGTATTAAATAGATTAAGAAATAAAAATTTAAAAAATATATACATAAAACAGCAGTACAGGTTGGTTACAATGAGGATAGACTTAAATATAATAATAACAGTAAATACACCAGATATCTAGGAGCTATACAACCAAGGAGACCGTCATATTTGTTACCATCAATACACAAGGTTACTTTCCAAAAGCCAACACTTTAACATCAGTGAGAATTTCATCATAGGACAATTGTTTTTAAATTCGTACGACAATTTTTTTAAATATAAATGGTACAATGTATTCAAGGGTTCGTTGACCATATTTATTTTGAAATATTGGCACTATCATTCCTATATTTTGTGTGAAACGTGTATTGTGTACATGATCCACCACTGCCTTATATGGACTTTCAGATATATGTTGCAGTAGAATTTTATGCCACAAAAGACTACGAACAGGTAATACATTAATTGATTTGTACATGATATCAATGTCTCGCCTGTGCTTAAAAACTGTTTTACTTACTAGCAATTTTACCATGGCATTTTGAATCAGCTGTAAATGTTTTATGTTGGTCTTACAGGAGTGTCCCCATGAAGTTATACCATACCTTATAGTCGATTCTGCTAGAGACAAATAAATTAGTTTCATAGTTTTTATAGGCACATATAATTTTACAATGTACAACTCAATGTGAGCAAATGTCTATAATTAGACATTTGCTCACATTGCGTTGTAAATCGGTATTTTTACACCAAACCAAAAGTTTAAAACTTTTTTTTTTAAAGTGACAATAATAGGTTACTTAACTTTATAACACGGATTAGTAATAACCTAACATAACCCCACTTAACCCAAGTTTATTAATTTAATACTAATAAACGCCTTTAATTTTCTTTTTGTCTGACCAAATATCTCTCTACTCATCTTAGACCGACTTAGAGGTATGATTACGTGCCAATAAATTATTCAAATAATAATATTACGATGGCAATGCCTAGTTAATGTTTATGAATGTTATGTCATATTATTGTCTATTACGACAATCTCTGTAAAATGCATTCCTGAGAATAAAAACGACAGCGCTTATTCTTAATCGATACTTAGTCATTCGGCTCAAGTGAATAACATATCCACAATTCCTAGTAAATTATGAACATTTCCTAAGGTGGAGAACTTTTGAATTCTTTTTATAAGTTGAGCTTAAATAACGTGTAATGAAAATTTATTGAGATATTATCTATAGGAATGCCAACTAAATAGATTAATACAGAATATAGGAGATTGGTCTTTAGGATAGACATTTTGACCGAATATTACGGCTAACTAACGGCCGTTCTTTCCAACTTCTCGAATGATCAATCTGAGGCATCAATCGGCCAAGTGTTTTATTGAGGATTCGCTATACGAGTATTTTCCTGTTTCCAAGCCTTTTAATCCCAAATTGCCTATGGAGGTGACCGCCCACTTTCATGGACGTAAATTTGATATTTGACTTTTCTATTACATGACAAACAAGACAAAACATAGCTTGTAATAAATTAACTAATTTGGATTTTCTTCAATTTTATTTAAAACATACAAAAAAATATATTTTTTGACTTTCGAAAACGGAAATAAATCTTTGTCATTCAATATTTGAATCGCGACAAATACATCGCAAACCAATAATGACGTTTGATATTTCACTGACATTTGTTCACCCTTTTTTATTTATTTTTATATGAATATCGAACAAGAGCCAGTGAGACTATGGCGTCCCCAATTGAGACAGGTTGTTAGGCTGAAAGTATTGGGGAAGGGAAGGAGAAGGGGGGGAGGAAGGTGGGGAAATGACTGGGCTATTTATATCTGGTCACCAAACACGGCTAAAAGCCATTTCAAGCAACGTTTCAATTCTGAATGGTGGTCTTGCACCAGGGCGATACTGAGAGTATCTTCCACTCTGGAACGTGCGCAAATATATTATATATTATTTTAAAATTAATTAACTGTGAAACAACACAAATTAATTAAATAAAATTTACTTGCTCACGCCGGGATTTGAACCCGCGACCTTCGGATTCGTAGTTGAGAGCCTTACCCCTCGAACATGGAGGCCGTCGAAAAAGTACCAACCCTGTTGACACTTTTTTATAACTAGCCATATGTTGAGGGGAACTTAATCCACAAAAATCGATTTCTTAAATTGATCGTAAATTTGATCGAGAATTTCGCTGGGAAGGCGTATTTGTGCATTGGAACATTCGACTCAACAGTTGCTCAGTAGGTTTAAGAAGAACGGCCATAACTAAGCCATTTTCTCCGTTGGGAAAAAACATAGAGGATGGGACGCCAAATAACTCTGTATAAGCAAATGTAATAGGTATATATATATATATATATATATATATATATATATATAAAATAATTTGAAAACAACCGTGGATTAATATCTATATAGATCTTGTTAGTATTATAATTTTGATTTGTAATTATTTTACTTTGATGAAGGCAGAGTTTGCCGAAAGTGGTTTGTCTATTAAAATTAAACATTAAACAAATTTATTATATTTCAATTAATATATCATATAGCTACTAATACCCACCACTTTATGCATTTCGTTTTGCTTAGATTCAGTTTAAAAATAAAGAAACATTCTTTTTTTTAAACTCAATGCATGGAAGTAAATCAGTGTGCCTAGTTTAATTAACCTTCCTACCAACCGTGAGTTCATTTTATGTTTCTATGTCAATGCAACTAACGGACCTGTGAGGACTGGATACTGGAAGTGCTTACATCACTGGGGAATATCCAGATAATTTGAATTACTCTTCCTCATTACTTATTGAGATAAATGCAAGCGAGTCTATGCTTTATATACACACTAATTCCGCGGATGAAATGGAAACGTATCGGGGTCTTCTCACAGAGATAATAGGAATCAATATAGTACTACAAGATTGCAACTCTGTAGTAGTGGTGTTGAAGAATTAGAGGAAAAGAAGGTCTGATTCTAAAAGAAACTGTAATAAGACGAGGGCTCTCATGGACCTATTCATTATTTTGTGGGGTCAATTTTTGTTTGTTATTATCTTACGAAGTAGTTTTGTCCTCTCCGTAAGAGTCCTTAACCCCGAATCCATTTAGAAATGTTGGAATAACTTAATGGTTTAGTTGAATAGCAACATGAGACATCAAAATATATATAAAAAAAGAAAGAGTGATCAAATAATACCTTTCGAAGAGTACACCCTAATACTTTGCGGTGCAATGCGAGTTGCCTGCATAAAGTTGGGAGACTGATTCTAAAACAAAGACTAGTACTCTCATGGACCCATTCATTATTTGATGGGGTCAATTTTCTTAAGAAGTAGTTTTCGAAATTTTTTATTCATTTTGAAATAAATATTTATAAATTCTACGTTTAAATTATATATAATGAAACTTATATATTCTGAATCGGCGTTTACTGACCTGTTTGTATATACGTATTTTTTTAAAGCTGTAATATTTTTTATTGGAGTTCCTTATTATTAATAGTATTTTGTGGTAATCTCCTGTGTAATAAATAAAAAATATATCGCTTATTCAAGTATTGAAAAGTTATTTAATTAAATAATAATCATTTTTATAAACAATAATTATAAGCCTGAAACACTCATCCAAATTGAAAAAAAACCTTCCGAGAAAAGATAAATGTCGCCGACAGGACTCGAACCTGCACCCTTCTGATTGCCTGTCAGATGCTCTACCGTTGAGCTACGTCGGCTTAAAGGTGAAATATAATAAAAAAACAGTAATTATTGAATGAAACACTAGTATATATTGATTAACTTGGCGGGTTTGCGATAAGCCGACGTAGCTCAACGGTAGAGCATCTGACCGGCAATCAGAAGGGTGCAGGTTCGAGTCCTGTCGGCGACATTTATCTTTTCTCGGAAGGTTATTTTCAATTTGGATGAGTGTTTCAGGCTAATAATTATTGTTTATAAAAATGATTATTATTTAATTAAATAACTTTTCAATACTTGAATAAGCGATATATTTTTTATTTATTACACAGGAGATTACCACAAAATACTATTAATAATAAGGAACTCCAATAAAAAATATTACAGCTTTAAAAAAATACGTATATACAAACAGGTCAGTAAACGCCGATTCAGAATATATAAGTTTCATTATATATAATTTAAACGTAGAATTTATAAATATTTATTTCAAAATTAATAAAAAATTATCTCATCAAAACACCCTGCAATATTGGTACCATTGTATTCGGAACATCTGACATCACCCGCGTATTCTACGTTAAAAGGGAATTCAAAATTATTTTTTTATGGTCGAATCTAGGACCAAAGTGAATATATTCTTAACCCGGTCGCTGTGCCATAGCGATAAAGTTGATGCGTTCTATAGACAAAATTGAGCAAGGCAGGCACTTTGCAGGGAACGTTAAAAATAGAAAGTTATTACAACTTTCAGTTTATCTTTTATTTGCTGCCTTTTTTCCTGGGCAGGTTCTGCGGGAAACGAGAGCAGAATTACTCCGTTACGTTTAAGCGGCCCGGCAAAGAAGCCCGAAGCCTGCTTGTTAATATGGCCAGCGATTTTGTATTCAGTTTTTACGCAATAGCTCTATTTAAGGCGGTGCTGATCGCGTTGCGTATGAAATGTCGATTAATTGACTGTCGGGAGATCATGCAAGCCGGACCTCATGCTATCGGCCAGCCACTATCGGAGGCTGAAACGCGAGGGCGGCTTCTTCAATTTAAAATTTATTATGTTTTTCCGATTATGACAAGTATCATAGCATTGTGTTATCTTCGAAACAAGTGCACTGTTGTCAATAACCTGAACACCTTCTAAGTATTACAATTGACACTAGATTAGCCTGCGACCGACGACTTATGGGTTATACTTTAATTTGACGTATGCTCAAAGTTTTGCCTAGTAAGTAAAAACTGTCATAAATGAATTAAAAATTACTTTGTAATCACCACTTTATTAATATATACATATCAACATGTTTCTAAAGCTATGCTTTCCTCATCAGGAATATACGGAATATTAAAAAATAATATTCAATGTTTTATAATATTTTTTATTGATTGCTTACGTGCTTTAATCAATTTTTGTTTATATTTATATTTTTTCCATTCTTACATTATTGTGTTCTATGTTTATAATGTCTATACTTGACATTATTATTTTTTCGTATTCTGTATATTGATGACGAGAAAAGCATGGCTTTCGAAACATGTTGATATGTATATATTAAGAAAGTGGTAATTACAAAGTAATTTTTAATTTATTTATTAACAATGACACCAGAAAGTGAATACCAATCTTTTGAAGAAATTATAAAAACGGACATTTTCATGAATACGAGCTTTATAATATTTAATTGATATTTCGTACCGAAATCACCTAGAACTGTCAAATATTTGTTTTGTTGTACGAAAACAAAAATTTATAATGCTGTTAAATTAAAATTAAAGAAATCAGCAGTGGAAGGATGATAATAATAAGTTGATCAGCGCCTCGTATCAAGGAATAATTAATTATAATTTCTATGAACACATTTCAATTAGCTGGCATCGAAAATAGTATCTATGTTCATAAATTGTTTTGTACCTAACCTCTCAAAGAAAGCGCGCCTTTGGTACTTTTGAGTTTCGGAGGACAAGTAATATTAATAATATTCGACCGTTGCAACAAAAGGGTTAAAAAAATGTTGCAACGCTCAGAATTGTATTGATATGCTTGCCCCTTTTTTTAGTTTGACTACTAATTTAACCAACCGCAGAGGGTAGGTGAGTAAGTAGGAATAAGGTTTTATTTTCGTGGAAAGCAATTACTTTCTGGTTTGACATATTTATTAAATAAAATAAACACTTTGTTTTAAACCACAAGTTTATTTTTAATTCAATACGATCCGGTTTCGCTTTTCTCATGCTTCATCAGGGTAAAATTTACAACTGAACAAAAATACACAGCGTGAGCATATACAAAAGGAAGGAGACAAAACATAAAACGAAATAATGGAATAGTGAGAAAGATATATGCTTACATGTAACAGAATGGGATAACACATAAAATAAAGAGAAAGAGCGTCAAAGGAGGGATTATGAAGAAGTGGGAAATTTTTCATTAACAGGAAATATATCCAATATTGCACTGTAAGAAAAATAGGTTGATTATTAAGAATATAACTATCAATTTTACTGACTTTCTTTAAAATCGTTAGAAATAAAGTGACCTTACAAAAGTCAACGGTCAACGCATCATCGTTAAACAATTAAATGAAAAAGCGAACTAGAGCGCGCTCTGTTGATTGGCGCGTTCCGATAAACAGAAGTTCTCGCTTTTGGAGCATAAAATAGTACATGAGATCTTCCACGAGCATAGTAAGTTGTTCGGGACGTATAAGTTAATTACATTCAAGATAGATGGATTACATAATAGTACACAACTGCTGACCATGTACAGATTGCAGGTGCGCCCCACTGTAGAATTTGGCAGCCACCTCTAGTCGGGAGCCCCAAAATATATGGAAGAAACCCTTGACTCTGTGCAGAAACGGGCGGTCCGTTTGATAAAATTGTCTATCTTAACAAACGGATTTTTTAAAATATGAATACCGCACAAGAGTCCCAACTGCTCCCAACCGTCTGGGGCCAGTGAGACTATGGCATCCCCAATTGGAGAATGTTATTAGGATGAAGGTATTGGGAGGGGAAGGAGAAGGGGCCGAGGAAGGTGGGGAAATACCTGGCTATTCAGATCTCGTCACCAAAAACGGCCAAAGGCCATTTCAAGCAACGTTTCAATTCTAAATGGTGGTCTTTCACCAGGGCGATACTGAAAGTATCTTCCTCTCCGGAACGTGTGGAAATATACTATATATTATTTTTAAATTAATTAATTGTGAAACAGCCGAAATTAATTAAATAAAATTTACTTGGGCACTCCAGGATTTGAACCCGCGACCTTCGGATTCGTACTCGAGAGCCTTACCCCTCGACCATGGAAATACCTGGCTATTCAGATCTCGTCACCAAACACGGCTAAAAGCCGTGAAAAAAGGATTGCAATCTTTGGAGCACAGACGTCAGGTAGGAATGCTGTCCTTTTTCTACCGGTATTTTAATGAATGATGCTCTGAGGAACTAGCGTCATTGATCCCTTCGGCACCGGTGCACAGTCGGGAAACAGGCCAAACGTGCGCCCAACATTTGAACACGATTGACATTTGTCACATGATAACGGGTTGCTTCTACGACTCGTTCTTGTGTTCAACAGCTCGGCTGTGGAATGATCTGCCGACCTCTGTATTTCCTCCCTCCTACAACGTAGGTCTCTTCAAGACCCAAGTTCACTCCTTCCTATCCTCTAAAAGACCCTCCACACAGAATCCTCAAAGATGATATAGGCCTTGAGGGAAATTATTTCCCTCAGTTAGTTCGCGTGGAGTTATTGTAAAAAAAAAAAACATAAAATTTTAATTTGAAAAATGTTTTTCGATGGGCTTTTAATATGTGCAAATCTAGCATTTCCGTTGAGAACAGGGATGGATATAGGAATAGATAATAATATATACCTACGAGTATATTCACTCATGTAAAGGTAACCAATTAATTTATTTATTTGATTATACGCCCATCTGGGCTATTACAAGGATTTTACAACATAACAAGAGCAATCGAAAATTACAAGTAGATACATAGAGATTCAAAACCATAAAGTAAAGAACAATCTTTCTCAAACGTTTAACAGTGACATAGAATAGGAAACCAAAACAATATTAGTCACAGAACATTTAAGATGCTTAAATAATAATAACTTCTCAGAATTTGCCAAACATCTAATTTCCAAAGATCACACTTTTAACAAGGACACAGGGGTTACAATTCTTCACCGTAACAATAAAAGCAAAAAATTGGATAACTTAGAAGCACTCGAAATTAGAAAATCCCTGAAAAATAATGCTAGTATTTTAAATGACCAAATTAACTTATCTTTTAGTCCCATTCTTAATATTTTTACAATAAAACGCTCTGTTCTTCCCGGAAATTCTACAATTACCCCTACCCATTTGCTTACCCCCACTCCAACACCTAAAATTTATATGTCTTGTCAATATTCTATATCATAAGTTAGTTTTAATATTCTCCTGATGAAGGAAGGGTGCTTCCGAAACCAGTAGAGTTTTAATAAAATAAAAGTGGTCTACAACAAATTTATGTGTTTTTTATTGTCAATATTATAACATTTATTATCATCGCTACATTATCCAAGATACAATATTAGGTTTTGTAGGATTCATCCGTAGGACCGGACATCAGAAGGGTGCAGGTTCGAGTCCTGTCGGCGACATTTATCTTTGCTCGGAAAGGTTTTTTTCAATTTGGATGAGTGTTTCAGGCTTATAATTATTGTTTATAAAAATAATTATTACCCTTTGCGCTATGCACAAAAATCTTGTCTTAAGTTTTTAAGAACTTTAGTTTATCAATTAATAATGTATATTTTTCTGTTTAAATATGAAACAAGTCGGTTGAATTTTTTCAAATACAATTAAAGTTTTTTCATCGGCGTAGTCATGACTGTTCACGAGACGTATTCATAATTTAATTTCCAAGTATCTTCACTTGTCGGGATGCGTGGTCTCTTTTTGGTGGAGCACAGATAAGGCATGTTTACGCTTTGTATGTTCATACGAAAGCAGCGGGATGGACTTTATGGGGGGCACAACCATTGGCTGTGGGTTTTGAACGCAGCGGGGAAGAGGCGGTGGCAGTGCTTCGGAGATAAGAATAAATCAAGGACTAAATCTTTAAATGGTAGAATAAACCCCCCTTTATTTAGGTTACAAGTCTGATCCTAAAAATTGATCTCATGATACAGACAATCGGGGCATAAGTTACTATTGCTAATTTTATCTCACAGTTGTAATGTCCTAGAGTCCTATGTCAATCACCGTTTAGACGCGAATGGTAGAAATGGTAATTTCCCCTCATTTGTAAAAGAGTCTACAATTCAATTCGTACCACGACGAACATCCTGCGTTCTTTTTACCTGTATTCAAAACTGTTCTGTTTTATCAGCGGGGGCATGCAATATCAAAAATGCAGCAAATACCCGCTGCAGCGGTTTTTAATCTGCAAGTTTTTTGTTAATCTTCGAACTTTCACACAAAAAAACACATTTTTAATGCACTGCATTAGACGACATTTTTCTTACGTTTCATATTGATGTATTTTGAGTTATGCGTGAGAACGAAGTTTGATTACAATTCTATTTATTAAACCATTTCGGTCGAAAGTAATTTAACAAGTGACAGGAAATGGGTTATTATGCTGTTACGTAACGAAATTAGCTACAACATAATAATAGAACCTAGACATAAAACAGTAATTGCTGGAACCTTCCCGAAATTGCGAGAAGTGATCCAAATTTCTGACACAAGGGCGACACTTGTCTTGCAAGTAGCCTACGTGACTCAGGACACGAAGATCGACCGGCAAGCGGGCGATCATCGTAAGCTTGGTTCACTTCAGTCCCGGCTTCTAGACAGTAAGGATGGTACGACGTGCCCTTTGGACACGCGGCCCGTACGTCGTATCAGGCATTATTTGCCGCCATTGCATCTGTACTTGTAAACACCTAGTCTTTGCTTAACTCTAATTGATAAAATCAGTGTTGGAGTGCATTACCTACCCGTGAGTCAGCGGAAGCTGCCCGCGTGGGACCCGGGCATGCCGTCGGCGTCACCCGATTGCCATTTACTCGTGTAAGCTGCTACTATATTTCACCCTCTCATTATGTGCTGTTACTAGCTGTGCCTTTTTGAATAACATGTCCGGTTGGAGAACCATCAGAGAGAGATTTGTCAGGAATCAGATTAGGTACTTCCCGTTGTTGTGAATCCCGCATTTAATTTTCCTGCCCATGTTTTGTTTTAAATATACCCTGAATAGAAAGTACACTTATTCTCACGTATCTCTTATTGAGTAGCTAGTTACCTATCCCGACTATAAGGCTGCGGCCGACATATTGACATTGAGATGAGAGACGCAATGTTTTACCAGCTGAGCTACCCACGGTGGAACCTGAGATCAGTCCTGCTTCTGGCATCGAGGTGAGATTATACTGCCTTCTTTTCACCAGCGCTCTTCTTCCCCTTTTCCCCCTTGTAACACTGTACGCCCTCGCGTGAGGCTTTTCGTCCTATCGTAACACTGGCGGTCAACTTGGGGCCCCATCCTCTCCTCCTTCCTTACACTACTTAGTCCTTCTCCCCTTTTCCCCACCGTAACACTGGAGACCGACGTGGATTTTGTCTGGCCATTTCTTCACCATCGTAACAATGCATACACAGTAATATAAATAAGTAAATATGCAATATAGAATAATCAACTTTAGTTATGCCAACATATTAATATTATATACAAGTACTAAAAAAAAAAATTACCCTTATCTGGACTCTGGATATTGTAGGTCCAATGCCAAAATTGCGAATCTGCAAAAACATCAACTCGAGATATTGAAGTTTGAAGTCTCTAAACCGGCATCAAAAATCGAAGAATATAGTTGCTAAACCAGCTACATACGAGTATGCGTTAATATCCTTCGAATCCCGTTTGATACCAGTTCGAGTACCTCAAACATCAGTATCTCGAAATCATGCTTTTGCAGATTCGCGACTTTGGGATTGGCCCGACGATATGTCGATTTTTTTGTTCATCTTACTCATCCGGCAGTAAGATGGACAAGTCGGCAATGCTCTTTAGTTTGTGAGTACATCCCAATCAAGGGACGCCATTTGAAAATATTGAAACTTGAAAGTTGATAATACATTACATTATTTGGCAGGATATAATGATACATTAGCCAACTTATTGATTTGATAATAACTATAATTCTTATTGTGCTTCCCAGAGTGGTCGTGGAGGACGTAAGACTAGCTGAATTGCTAAGCAGACTAGGAATATTCTTGAAAGGAAATGAGGAATAATAAAAAAGTAAGAGGTCAGAGCCAATGTTAAACACAGACATTTTAACACTATATGAAGCACGTCTTGATTGAATAACCTTTAAATATGCTATAGGTTATATACATTAGTTTAATTTTTTACTTATTTTAGTAAACATGTAAAGATGTAAAGTTACATGTTCACTTTTAATCTACCGTACATCCAAATATACATATCGATGTCTATTTATGTGTAGCAGTGGCGTGCAGTCCATAAAGGCTGAAATGCTGTGCGTACCTTAAGAAAAACGAGCCAAAAAACAACTATTAAATATCCCACCACAATATTTTTATTTCATGTATTTGGTAAGGAACTTTTACAATAATTTATTCACTTGGCCTCAACAATCTGATAAAATGGCTATGTTATTCACTGATGTGTATGTATACATATACATCAATGACGTGCATTATGTATGTATACATATGGATATGTTTTTATGTATATGTACTGCGAATTGTACGTAAGCAAGGGAGCTATTTTCAAATGTCGTTTTTTTGAGATATGAGACTCTAACAAATTATTTCTCAACCCATGTTTAATGACAAATACCACTTTCGTTGAATGTTTCTGTCTTTAATATACATTCTTTACATAGCAATAACCAACAGCTATCTAATTTCACACATTATATAATCCGTTATGTAATAGTACATCTGTTTTTTTAGTTTTTTTATTGTGCTATGCTTATTTTTTCTCGTATATTATGCAATATGAATTAAACTTGTCAATTTCATTGTTCTAAAACGGGAACATTCTGTTTATTCCTGATGAGGAAAGCTTCACTTTAGAAACATGTTGATATGTATATATTAATAAAGTGGTGAATACAAATAATTTTTAATTCATTTATTAATAATGACGCCACAAAATGAATACCAATCTTTTGAAGAAATTATAATAAATGAAACACTAGTAAAACATCTTAAAACATCAATTTTAGAATCACTACCTAAGTAAAAATAGTCCAGTCTCCGGTCTTAAGTGTAAAATTATGATGTACATTAAATATTTCAAATTAATATTTAATTTTATGCATGGAAGACGTAAAGAAACCGGTTGTATTCCGCGATTAAGGTAATTCGTGTTTAAGTGTACCTGTTTCTCTAGTATTTTTGCAATACCGTAAGTGGACGATGTTAAACGGATCAGAGCAACAGGAATATATCTACATCCCTTATCATTTTCAATCACAGAACTTCCCTTTCCATTACAATTAAACAATTCAGTGTATCGTTGACGAATAAACAATTACGCCCAAATGACACAAACCAAATTGTTCAGGGGATAAAGAGAGATTCCTCGTATTCGTTTCTGGACATAAAATAATACGTAGATACAAAAAAGTCGTGCACGAGTAGAAAATGTTTTGTTTTATTTTTATTTCATTTATTTATTAAGAAATATCGTTTTTACGAGGCGTGAATTGGGAGAAAAAATTAATGTAATATTTTATGCTTCTTTGGTACAAAAAAATTATCACCAGGAAAAATCTCACACCAAATACGCAGATATGAATGAATTACGATTTCTTTTGGCTATCATGAAAAGTGAATTTCCACCAGGATATCGCTTTGGCAGCATTGTTTATTCATCGGAGATATTATAAATAATATGCAGACCTATTATAAAATAACGCGTTTCCTCTCAAAGCAATAAAAAGAGATACGAAATACGAACCAACGGACGTTAGACTATAAAAAGAGGGTACAGTAAAATTTATTTTCCGATCTGCTTTATATTATAATCCTAAGCTTTTTGTGCCATCTGTAATCACCAGAGCTGCATAATATTATTACTTGAATCGTATCGCGAAGTGTGCTTTGTGTTGGGGTGGCAAAAAATAAAGTACAGACTCATTCTCGTGGAGATAAATAAACAGGTGCAGTAACCGGTCAAATGGTCAAAGCTGCCTGTAGCGTATCACTAAATATTGCGTGTAAAGCTTCCAGAGCCGGGGTAAGGCATTAGGAGACCCTTTCAAAACGCAACCGATAACAAGAGTTTTTCAGGAGCAATACAACATGCTAAAACCAAAACCCAAAATATTTCGGTACCTACATAAAAATCTTATGCCTCGACCACACAATGGCCCAACGTCCCAACCCGAACTCGGTTCAGAGTTGGCCGATAGTATAGTGACTATAAATCTGGCAAAACTACACGATCGGCCAACGTTCCAACTACGAACTCCAAACTAGTGATGCCATTTTAGCTAAATTCTATCGATCTACCGATATTAATATAAAGTCTTCCGAAATTTATAATATTATTGACACTATTCGTTTCCCATTAGGTACTCATAATACCGTAAATAAATATAACGGCAAGCTGTTGCGCCTCTTTCAGCTCCCTATTTTATTTTTATTCACAGCCTGCGTCAGATTGCAGCGCAAACAAATATAACAACTAGCCCCGATTATACATCGGATTACATGCATTTTGCTATTGTTATATTCGTGAAAAACGGTGCTATACAAATTATTATTATTTTTAGCCAAATGCATAAAGCATATTTGGGGGTTAGTTGTATATTTGAGAATTTTTTCGTTATTATCAACATAGTTCATTCATGTTTTATTCTTCGCGCAGCACGTCCACCGCGATCGCCTGTTGAACTCGTACTGAACGGCCAATGGGTGAAGGCTGGTTTGAGCGAGTTCGGCCCAACTATTTTGAAGATTGGGCCAACTAGTTCACCACCGGAGCTATCTTGGGCGAACTCGCCGAACTCGAGCCAACGTTGGCCCAACGCATACGAACTACCCCTCTACAGAATCGCCCAAACGTTTAAGTTGGGAGGTTGGGCGATCGTGTAGTCAGGGCATTATAGTTTTGTGAAATATGCTTGATGATTGTGAGTTCTAGTAAAACAAGAAACTTTCAAACGAGTTAATAAACTGCCCGTCACCTTATTGGGGTATATATGCTGTAAGACTGAAGAGATCGGGAATGGAAGGAGATCATGAAAGGGAAGGTTGGACAGTGCCTGGCTATTTTGATATAATCATGAAACTCACCCACTGACCGTTCGGTGGGTGAGTTGGTAAATTCGTTGGATTTCCACCCAGGTGTTGTGAGTTCAATTCCTCAGCTGACTAAGTTCTTCACCATTGCACGAATATCGTCCGCTTACTGTGATGGTAGTAAGAGATTTAAAAAAATTTAGAAGTTTTTCGTAACCAGGAAATAATTATCTGCATTAAAAATAAAAACACACGGGTCAAACAAAAAACAAACAAGTCATTTCAAGCGATATTTCAATTCTAAATCGTGGTATTTTATCAGAGTATCTACCTCTGCTGTGATTCCCGATAAAGCTTTACGCTGTTTTTTTTTATTATTTTGGTTAAAGACATTTTTCAAGGTTTCTAATATGACATGTCATTTTCTATTTTCTACAGTAATTTTTGGTGACCGTTAGATGTCGCGGGCGGGCTATTGCCTCAGCTGTCCCATCTTATCCCGGCTATGAACTCGGTACTGCGATGGACGCAAGAAGTGGTTTTGCGAAGTGGCGAGTATGGATCAAGTTGGTATCGGTAAGGTAGGTTTCATTGTGACCGAACCGGGGTGAATGGCTTGTTAATATCATTGCGACTAATTTTACTTAGTCATAATTAACCACGAAAAAAATAATTCATATTGGCTTGTTAGTTTACCTTGTCGTTACAAAAATCTGCTGTTGAAACTTCTAATAATAATAATAATAATAATAATAGTAATAATAATAATAATAATAATATTAATAGTAATAATAATAATATTAATATTAATAATAATAATAATAATAATAATAATAATAATAATAATAATAATAATAATAATAATAATAATAATAATAATAATAGTTATTTATTCCAGAAGGTATGCGGGGGTAGTGCAATGAAATACGTTCCATACGTGATAAAATACAAACAAAACATAGCAATAGGTACGTAAAATAAGAGGAAGGAAAAAATAAAAGAAAAACATGGAAAAAGTTAACTAAGTAAAATATGCAAAATAAGTTCATTCACTAAGAGAGAAAAGAAAAATTAACAAGTTTATGGTGGATATTTGATGGTATCCCGTCTAGGGCCATCAATGGAGACTCTATCCATGTAGCCGTGACAGTAATGATAGTATTCTTGGATTGGCGTACTCTGCATCATAGGCTTCCCATGCGGTGGCGGAGAAGTGTCCTGAAAGAGTGCACACGTCTTTCCAGGAACATTTCTGTAGCACTGCAGTATCTTGGTAGACGGAATAGTTGGCAATATGCATTATTGTAGGTGACTTTTATCTTTTGCCATTGGGATGCAGTGTAATGCACCCACAGTTCTTACGTATACAGAGATGTGCAGAGTGTGTTGAACAGTATTCTTT
>JAHDVE020004318.1:0-37381 GCA_022606495.2 Halesus radiatus
CCCTGGCATAGACAATATCCGAATGTTTGACATAAAAAGACACATAGATATTTTGGGTCCTATATTAACCCATCTGATCAACACAATTTTAACACAAGCTGTGATACCAGATGAACTCAAATGTAGTATTATCAGACCTATTTACAAAAATGGGAAACATACTGATAAAGGAAACTATAGACCGATTAGTATATTACCCGCTCTAGAAAAGATTCTTGAAAAATACATATCTTTAAAACTAACCAAATACTTGGAGTGCTTTTCTTTAATAGATCCTAATCAATTTGGATTTCAAAAAAAAAAAGTACTGAAATGTTACTTCAGGATTTCTCTAACTATGTAAATAATGAACTGAATAATAAAAGACATGTTTTGGTACTGTTTATAGACAATTCAAAGGCATTTGATACTATAGACCCGTTGAAATTGTTAAATATTTTGGAGGCAATAGGGGTAAGAGGAAACTTTCTCAAACTATTCAAAAACTTCCTAACCAACCGCCAAATCCAGGTAAAAATATTAGACAAATTTAGTAAAAGAAGAAATGTCAAAACAGGAGTTCCACAAGGGTCAATTTTAGGTCCAACGCTCTATATTATCTTTGTATCACTTATGAACAAAAAAAATATTCTCGTTTGTTAAACATTATGTATACGCTGATGATACAGCACTTATAATATCCCATAAAAATTTGGATACTGCAATAAAATTGTTACAGGTAGACTTTATTTCTTTATTAAAATGGTCACATGACTCTGGTCTAATAATCAATGCTAAAAAAAAAATTGATGCATATAATATCCCCGCATGCAAGGTACAGCGAGGTACCTGTAATCATATCCCATTCATTTAATTGCATTCACAATAATACCAAACAGCTCTGCGCGTGTACAAGTATCGAATTAGTCAACCAGTACGTGTATCTAGGTGTTACGGTGGATTGTAATATGAAATGGGACGTACAAATTTCCAACCTCTGTAAGCGACTTCGAGCCATTGTAGGAAGACTCTACAAGGTAAAATTATATGTGCCTATAAAAACTATGAAACTAATTTATTTGTCTCTAGCAGAATCGACTATAAGGTATGGTATAACTTCTTGGGGACACTCCTAGAAGACCAACATAAAACATTTACAGCTGATTCAAAACGCCATGGTAAAATTGTTAGTAAGTAAAACAGTTTTTAAGCAAAGGCGAGACATTGATATCATGTACAAATCAATTAATGTATTACCTGTTCGTGGTCTTTTGTGGCATAAAATACTACTGCAACATATATCTGAAAGTCTTATTGAAATTAATATAGAGAGATTATGTATATCTCTTTTGATGGGTACTGATTGGTGCTATGAGGAAAAAAAATCGTTTAAAATTGAGTACTAAAAAAAAGATAATATTATTGTGTAATCTTGATAAGATTGAGTTACGTATTACTCAGCTTTATGAGCCGACGACGAAACTCGGGGATGCAACCCGAAAAGGATGCAGCAAATAATTAATAACATATTAATAAATTAATTAAATAATCTACTCTGGATTCACCACGTTATTAATATAAAGATATCTATATGTTTCGAAAGCGATGCTTTCTTCATCAGGATTAATACATGTAGATATCTTTATATTGATAAAGTGGTGAATACACAGTATATTATTTAATTAATTTATTAATAATGACGCAATAGAGCGCCGCAGTACTAGTTATATAGAAAAGATGAAAGGTATTTTACAGTTCCTAAGATATTGTTATAATGTGCAATAATAGATCTTCCTCTCGTAAAAGGGAAATTCGCAGTACCCGGTCCATTAAATATAATTACGTAATATTACCACCTTTATAAAAACGAACTAAACAACTCTTGGTGATGATGATTAAGATGAACTATGACGAATTATATCTGAAAATTCTTAGATTGTGTAAAATATCTTAGATAAAATATAATATTTCGTGGAAGTTATGTCGATAGGGGAAATAGGTAGACCAAGTCACCATCTGATTTTCTTGGTTATTTAATTACGACTTAAAAATTATAAAAAAACGTTTAGGTTAGTTCCTTGCCGTACAGGTAAACAAATGTGTTGTGAAATCCGCGCAGGGTTTATTATTCACAAACAACGCACTTCGCAGAAACGGATTTTTCGCCCTTGTGTTTATATGTCTACGTGCATTTTCTAACGATTAAGGAAAACACAACCTGCGAAGGATATATTATGATATATTAAAAGTGGTCTACAACAAATTTATGTGTTTTTTTATTGTAATATATTACGTATTGTATGTCAAAGATTCAAGGAAAAAGGATGTTATCAATGCGATGAGGGCGGTTCGGATAAACAAATGGGAGGAGGTGTCTCTCGGTCCGGAGGCTCTAATCCAAGGCAGGTGAAAAGGTTTTGTTATTTATACCGCAAAGGCGGGTATTCATTTATATTAAGGGTTGAAGACTAAAGGATTCTGAAATGCTTGCAGTGAAAAGGTTGAACCCAATAAAGTCATTACCGAAAATAACAATTATCAAAATATTGGTCAAATATTCGCATATTCAGAGGCGTGCCGTGACTATTTTCCAATTCGCCAATGCAAACGTCTCCCTCCGGAATAAGTTATGTCAAAGTAGCTTTTTTTCCATCCAAAAAAGTTATCATTTGAAAAACTCCTGGAAAACCCCAAAATCGTAAAATAATACACGGCACATAACTGAAAATGTTTTCGTTCGCCTTAATTACACCATATTCGTATGTATACAAATCACTTACCATCGTTCACGGTGCGACTATCTTAAATAAGATATGTGACTTACCTGAAACAATAAAAACATATTGTAATTTAAAAACAAAAACAATTTAGGAAGACAATCATTCCCGGGTGACGAATAACCTGACAATATTTGAAAATCTTTTACTACCATCATACTAAGCGGAAGATGTTGCTTGGGTTGTAATGGAAGACTAACTCAAGACGACTGCGTGGGACCCAGACGCGATGCTGACTCGCCCACTGGCCGATCAATAAATATATACGAGGTGTGTTCAAAAGAAAAGGTGAATTTTCGCGGGCTGTGTACATTCGATTATCCATTTTTTTTGTTATGTTGGTACACATATGTTTATCATATGTTAGCATTATCAGCCATTTTGGATCAGTGGTTTGTTTTTGACAACTTTTTTGGCAAATTTCACTGCAATTGAAACATTTTTCACGTTGAGTACCTACCTTGAATGTAATCATGTGTATTAAGAATATCTATTTACTATGTAACATCATTCATAATTTTAATATTAAACATTATAATTACCTATATGTACCTTAAACTAACAAAATAACTCATAATACCTTAAATTAACAAAATAGAAACATCCATTATATAGAGACAATGTAGTGGACCCCTGCTTAAGTTTGTATAAATACGGTAGCATAAGAATTTCAACTACCAGTCTGAAAATGTCCGTAGTAGGATGAAACCGGTCCTGGTGAAAATAAATAAGTGGAACAAAGTACAAAAGTGTTTTAATTTTAATTCTCATACAATGGAATTCCACCACGAATCAACAGTCCTAAAACTAGACTCATTAAAATTACATTTACCTTCAGCCTCCATTTACATAATATTTTAGAATGGAAGAAGGAGCTGGGGACGCCCGAGGAAAACATGGCACGATCAAGTGAATCAAATACTCGAGTCGGACCATGTCAGAAGTCAGAATAACAGAAGGGAATGTATGAGACGATGTATGAACGTGAATGAAGCAAGAAATGTTTTTTTTTTAAATGTAATGTAAAAAAAAAATGGAGTTCTACGAATTAAACACAAAAACAATTAATAATATACAAGAAGGGTATCCCAAGAGCCAGTCATCTCGCGGTCCGTCCTCTCTGCCTACCCCTCGGTTAAACGGCGTGATGGTTAGTTGGTCAGAAATCTTGACTTTTTATATGGCGCAAATTTAAAAAAAAAATACTTATTTAACACCACAGAAAAATGTGTATATGATAAAAAAAATAATGGAATTTGTGATTTATATTCCGAACAAAGTATTAAATTTCTGTTTTTAAACAACGTGTAGCGTGTAACTTTCGGAATTGTGTGGTCACCCCAAACCAAGGTCGTCGGACCTTTCTGATCCAGATATTTGTACATGGATATAATACATCTGAGGCAAAGGGAGTACGTACAACACTAATCCAGGCAATAAGGACTAGCTAGAAGGATTCATAAGGGCTGTTATTAAAGCAATGCCCGGAAAACCCTAACAGACGTAATGAACAACATTTTCATCAGACGCAGGGGAAGAAATTTAAAATAAAGTTTTAAGCCAACTTTCTAATTAATTTCATGATTATTAGCATTTATAAAATTAAAAATAACAAGATAGACAAGTTATTCAAAACAGATACACAGCAAAACATGGTAGACAATATCTACAATCGGAGGATATATCAGAATTTTAGAAATCCAAAACCCGGGTTGGGATTTGAAAGAGAGGCAAAATAGTGAATACTTCAAAGGCAATGTATTTCTTGGTGCCTTCGAAGACTGGATGCTAGAGGTACATAACCATAACACATCACGAGTGCTTTGTTAGATGAAACTTCAATTATACTTTGTATATTTAATAATAATAAATAATAATTGGATTACTTCTATAGCGCCGTTTTCGTGAGAAAATCACCTCAAGGGCGCTTTACAATTAATAAAATAACATATACAACCAATACCTTACAGTTAAACTTTATTACTAATGGCATATAAGTAAGACTTATGGCTAGGGACTAACTACTGAGACCTACAATTAGTGACTCACATCTACGGCTTATAGGTAGTCACTCACCAACTAAAAGTTATAGCTAGTGACAATTTAAACTTAAGTAGGCATAACTAGAATAAAAACCCACTTATTATAAAAACCCACCCATTTATACCCTGTTCCATAATTGCTTATACTGGATTTATTTTATGTTAAAAATCTAAATAAAATTAAACTGCGATTAAGCAGAAAAAACGCATTCTTCAATAGATGTGAAATTACTTTGTGGTGTCATTTTAATCTATTAATAAAAAATATTTCGTGTAAACCACTATTTAACATATAAATATCAACATGTCCTGGAAGCGAAGTATTCCCCATGAGGATACAATGTATACTTTATGCATACTACAGGCTTCGCTTCCGGAACATGTTGATATTTATATATTAAAAGTGGTTTAAATAAAATATTTTTTCTTTAATAGATTTATAGTATATATTTTGTGGTGTCATTATTAATATATTTTTTAGTAATTTGATTAAGAAAAAATACATTTGATTAAAAATAAATCAAATACAGGGCCGACAATCAAATTTTATAGCAACATCATCAGTGCCTCGCCATTTAGAACCTAACGCTTCATCAAAGCACTATTAAAATTTTTAATTTTGTCACCTCCTTGGCTTGGCTTCATGAATATTCCATCGGAATAATAAATTATATAAAATTGTAAAATACTCCAGCTGACCGGAGATGACCATTGAAGGATGGGGGTGCCTTCATAAAATAAAACAAACCGGGGATAATTAATTTTCGCATTCACTTCCCACGCGCTGTGCCCGCGTTAATGTCAGAATGCGATTCTCGGAGGCATTTCCACGGGGAGGAAATTATACATTGATGGCAGCTTTCATTCAAAGTCGTGTTTGGCGTTAATCAAAATGAACGAAAAACACTTTTGGTGAAATGAATCACTTTCGTAGATCAGTTATTTCTGTACACGAACGGAATAATGAGATCATTAAAATATTCGGTATTTGTTTTTAGTATGTCACCGCTTAGTTACATATTTGGCAACGAAAGTAGATGATGCAATAAAGAATAAATTAATATATAAAATAAGAGAAAATTTTACTTAGTCATGAGGACATATTAATATGATATGATTCAGAAATAAAAAAAACTACGACAAGGAAAAACGGTTGAGTGTACTCATTACATTAGAGCTAATTTTAAAATTAACTTCTTCCTTTCGCACACGGAATTAGTCTATTACCGACAAAAGTTCATTAAATTTGAAATTGAATAAAAAGTGGTGCGTAAATGTTGAAAGTCATTGCTATTTAACCTCTTGGGTCTCCTAGTGGCGTAAACGCAATCAAGCATCAAAATCAGTCGAGTCTCATAGTGGTGTTTACGCCACTAACTGCGATACGGACTCATAAAAGTCGTTCTATCTCCCTTTATATTACGAATAGATATATGATTTAAGCTTAATTAGAAAGAAAGAAAACCAAGCTTACTCTTTGCATTTAAAAATTAATTACAAACTCTTCCGAATAATTATAATAAATACCCAAAAGCAGTCGATCGCAATCGCTTGTTTTACGTGCGCGGTATACCGAGATGTCGGACAACTTTTGAATTTAGTGCTTCAGTTTACTCAAAATGCCTATCTAGTTAACAATGTTATTATTAGCTACGAATTGTAATATTTTTTCTTCCTTTGTGTAAATTATTCTTATATTCCATTTTAAAATACGTTTTTGTGTAATTGGAACGTTCTATAGTGATAATTGACAAAAGCTCATATTCGAATGTAATATTTAGTAAAACATGTAACGATTCTGTAGAAAATAAATGATTTGTAAACGTTTTTGTCTAGCGCGTCATTTGACAACGCGTAAATTGTATGCGAAATGTCAAATGCAATAGAGGTTAGGTTTATTCAAAAATATCAGAAATTTAGTCGTTTGTTTGTTGAATGGTCCCACAAATACAGTGTTTTGATTTAAATAAGAATTAGTGTTTTTTTACTAGTTCTTACTTTAATTCAGTTTATAAATAATAGCAATATCGCTTTCAAAACATGTTTCAGCCGACTTGAAAAAATGCCCGCATTGTGAAAGTGTGGTTGAAATTGTCGATTTTTTTTATTTTTTTTTTTATCTTTTTATATATGAAATTTCCTCTTCACCTTTTTCAAAAAAGTGAAATGGAAATTACCTTTAAAATACGTTTGTGTATTTGCATATGTTTTTTTTAGTTTCGTACAAAGTGATATAATTAAGATTTATACGAAAAAAATGAAGGGTAAACGACTTAAAACATCGCCTATGGTATTGTTCTAAAGCGATTTTTTTCAGACCACGCCTGATGGGGAAAAATCCACCTTAGCGCCCTATCCATTCGAAACACCCCAAGGTTCGTATTCGCGTGCAGTGAAGGGGGATTTCGCAGCCAAGCCAAAATCGACCGTCCGCTTATAGAATTTGAAAGAAAGTAAGGCTCAAAATTGGTAAAATTTCGATGTCGCAAAAAAATGTATGGAAAAAGTCGGAAAAAATTCAGACAACTGAAATTAGCCGCGGATCGGTCAGATCGCAAGCGAAAAACGACCGCTCTTCCCTCGATTCTGAGCGACCGTAAGGCTCATTTTGGCTTAATTCAAATTCAGACAAACGAAGTTAGCCGCGGATCGACTCTCGCAATCTAACAAAAATCTCTGGAAACCACTGAAAATTTTGTATCGAAGATAGGGAACGATTATGGGTTCCATCTGTTGGCGAGAACTAGAACTACGTTAATTTAGTAAGCAAAAATTCAAATCCGATCGAGTTCTGCGTTGGTTGTATTTTCAACCGCATTATTCGTACCCGCCGGGTGGCGCTGCTCGAGTTTCATTCGAGTTTCCTCCGAACTTATACTCCTATGTGTTGCCAATGAAAGATAAATAATAGACTCATAGAGTATATATTTAAAAAGTACGTACAAAAGCCGAAAGTGGATCTGTCGGCAGAAAATTTTCATCAACTTTTGCCGTCGTCCACGAAATTCCATAATCCTTTATTTACGCGAATCGGAGAGGTTAACTAAATAGATAATCGCTTTTAAAAACCACGTCGGAAGGTTTAAAAATCACGATATTTAGAGCAATCCATTACGAATTTTACATAATAATCGTTCAAACTTATGACAGCTCCAAAATCTGATGAAAAAGAGTAATTTTATTCCTTCCCGCCGATTCTACTTTTCTATGGGATAATTTTGTTCGAGAAAATTCAATCAGTTTGTGGGCATGTGCAATATTACAAAAGTGCCTACCCAAAAACCTAATGTACTGAAGCATTCGAATTTAATTTCCGCGTAGGTACCCAAGTTTTAAGAGCAACCTATCGGGATAGTATGAAAAAAATGCTTTGAAGGTATAATAATATTTAAAATAAACGAATTTCTTGAAATAAAATTACGATAAATAAACAAAGAGCAAATAATTCGGTGAACGAAAAAAATCATTAAAAATACAATTATTGATAGAAAACGACAATTTGTGTATCAAACTGAGCGTCTCCACCTACGCAATCTGATTTGCGGAATTAAAAATTTGGCAGCAAACTCTTAGGCTCCATTTAGCCGGATAAAAAGCTTATATTGAAAGTTTTTCCTTTTCTTTTCTTTAAATACTTACTCGGGGTAGTCGTAGGGTAGGAGAGATGTAGGGTAGATGTAGGGTAGGGGTAGGGGTAGGGTAGGGGTAGGGTAGGGGTAGGGTAGGTGTAGGGGTAGGAGTAGGAGTATGAGGATGAGTAGGGGTAGGAGTAGGAGTAGGAGTAGGAGTAGGAGTAGGAGTAGGAGTAGGAGTAGGAGTAGGAGGAGTAGGAGTAGGAGTAGGAGTAGGAGTAGGAGTAGGAGTAGGGGTACGAGGATGAGTAGAAATATTTTTCCAAATATTCCTTTTAAAAATTATTTCTAACACACACACTCCTTGCTTCATCCACATTTAAACACATATACACAACTGTTCAAAACCAATTGCAGGACTGCAATAGGCAAAACCTAGTATATTTTTAATGGCATTTGTCCATTTGTAATATTAACATCTAGAAGAGTTTTACATCTGTTTTCGAAAACACTATTTCATTTTGGGATACGTTTAAAACAGCGAATTTATTTGTGATTGAATGATACGCGAAAATTTTCGCGACAGGTCATATAACTGACATATGAACAAATTTCAGAAACCCGGGGGTTAAGGCAATTGTGTGAAATTTATCAGTGCAATCATAACATAAAAAAAAAAAAAAAATTCTTCACAAAATACCACCGTAGCCGGCAAAGCAACTGTATTTCTAGTACCATACACACGCGAACAATGTATCGCGTGCATGAATACACATTACACATCACTAGTGCGCATTGTCAGGGACAAAATAGCGTCTCTGGAGCCCAAAGTTTCCCGGAGACGGGCAGTGACAATGTGACTTTCCTCGGCCAGGATGAGAAGCTCAGTTAGGCCTGAAGCCGTCACTACCCCGAGGGGACCCCTTATCATGATTAACTGACTAACAATACTAGAAATCTCTGTGGTTTGTGATTTAAAACATGAGTATGTCTGCGTTATGTATATTCATAATGCATGTACGAGTATTTTCAAATAATTTAGAAGTAATTATAATAATACTAAAACTGAGGTGTTTAAGAAACATATAATTTTCAATTCAGTTAACACCTTCTCAAATCTACCTTACACTCCACATTATAAAAACACTATTAAAACACCGTTATTATACTACTGTGTAATGTACAAGATATAAATAAATATATTCAAAAACACGTAATTAACATTTTCTGTAGGTACATCATATAATGAATTTATGCCACCGTTCTTATAATAGTGTGTAGTGTAATGGTCATCATACTGTCATCCAAGCAGTTGATCGGGGTTCAATTCTCGGCCGTGGCAAAATATATTTTGAAAACTTTAAATTAATATTTTATTTTTAAAATTTTCATATTTTTTTTAATATCTCATGATTTTTCACGGGGCTGCACAAGTTCTTAAATACTAATAAGAAACATTCAGTTTTGACCACTGCTTTAATAACAAATTATCTACATGTTTCATAACCAATGGTTCGTTGTTTAGGATACAAAGTATGTACGAGTATAATAAAAATAAAATGATATACAAGTATAGACATAAACAAAACTGTAACATACGTGGTGGGTGAGGATTATAGGGAGGAGACAACTGATTAAGTATTAATGTGAAAACAAATTTAGGAGATGGCTCTTTTAAAAAACGTATTTGGTTATTAATAATATTTCATTCCTGTTGACCCTTTTTCTTGTCTCTAATGTATCTAATTATAAGCACCTGGTATTTTGTATGTAAAATTTCTAAACCCTTATTTACCATATATCGAAAGAATGATTTGTTTCCAAAAGATGGTTGGCGAATTAAGAAGAATTATTAACATTTAAATATCTCAGGTGCACCTTAATTCTAGTATTAAAATTTATAGAAGTTTTTCCTACATAAAAGTAGTATATAGTACAATTGTCACAAATTAATGACCTAATATTATTATTTGAAATATTCGACATCCATTAATTCCCTTCCTTCATTATTTCACGTGATGTGAAGTTTAAAGTTTATTGGAATTTGGAATCCGATTAGGATCAGTGGTATTTCCCACAAGTACAGTCGGACAGCATTGATATTTTATACATTTTTGGTTTTGTACAAATATTAAGTTTTTTTTTTCTTTACATGTACATAGATATAATCCATAATAATGTTTTTTTAACGATTTTGTTATTTAATCCAGGTGTTATGCCTTAAACATAGTAAAGAGAAGGGAAAAAGTTGTGGGTAATTAAATTGTTTTTTTTCCAATACGAGATTAATTTAGGAGATAAAAAAAAATTATACCTATTGGAAAAATATATTTTTGAAGTGTGTAATACCAGTAGATGTAATTTCGTTTATGTGTAATTCCGTACGTATGTAATTATGGCAGTGTAATATTAGTACGTGAAATTCACGCCTGTGTAATTTGTAATAAGTATTTCTATTTAGAAGTGTGGGAATTTACAAAAACAATATAATTTCCAATGTCTGTTCGTGAAACACGTCAAAAACCACTGAAGAGATAATATACTCGTATAATCAAAAAACGATAATCCAAGGCCAGTACAAAATTAGAATACTATCAAGAAAATAATAATCTATCTATGTATCTTCTATATACGAGTATATAAAGAATGTCCGTGGGTTTGTTCTTTATACATATCGATAGTTTGACTCCAGGCTTGATGAAATTTTGCACACTTGACCTTCAAAACAAGAGGAAGGTCGCTGTAAGCGACCAGTGTCGTTACAAGACTGTAAACATGTAGGTGCTGGATTAAGCCACTTTCTATGCTTCTTAGGTCGACTAATCTTGAGGCAGGTCCAGGAATCTTGAGGCAGGAGAAGTGAAAGACTTTCTTTGGTTACAAGATGTGATTGGTTACGAGTTACGAGTGCTCGTCCGAGTGCGACTGCTTTATTTTCAGAAATTTTCGTTTTTATATCATTTTAAAGTGATGCAAGTTTTCTACACCAGGGGCGCTGCTGAGGCAGACATGTAAATGGGGGTCCGTGCACGGTACTGTGCTGCCACGGGGTTAGTTGCATTGTTGAAAGCCCGTAACACGCTCAAAACCAGGCAAGGACCCACTATTAACGGAGAATCATAGGCCTATTAGCCTCCTTCCATGCCTAGGTAAAATCCTGGAAAAAGTGATTCTAACAAGACTAAACGCCTTTACTCAGGACAGTAAATTCCTGCCAGACTTTCAACATGGTTTTCGAACAGGTCATTCAACCTCTCATCAACTCCTGCGTGTTGTTGAATACATCACGCAGGGAATACTAATAAAAAAACAGTCATTCTTTCACTCGACGTAAGTAAAGCTTTCGACAAAGTCTGGCATAACGGCCTATTATATAAAATGAATGCTCTAGGTTACCCTTTAAGACTTACGCAATTGATAGCCAGCTACCTAAGAGATCGATCCTTCAAAGTCAGAATAGAAAATATTTACTCCACAATACGCCCCCTCTCAGCCGGGGTTCCTCAAGGCAGTCAACTTTCTCCATCCTTGTATAATATCTACTCAAGCGATATCCCAAAACCTATAAATCACAATATTAAAATCACCCAGTTTGCGAATGACTCTAACATCATGTCTAGTTCAACTGCCGAACTCACCGCCTCAAAGCGTGTTCAGCAGCAAGCCGCTCTCACCGAAGAATGGTGTAAAAAGTGGCGTATATCAATTAATCCAACTAAAAGCGCCGCGACCGTTTTCTCAAAGACACGGCCGTAACGGCCCCCATTCATTAGACTGTTTGGGGAAAAGGTACCTTGGGAAAAGTCAATTAAGTACCTAGGTGTCACGCTTGACTCAAAGCTCACCTGGAAGAAACATATCACCGAAAAAGTCAAATCGGCAAATAAATACCTTTCCGCACTCTACCCGATGATGGGCAAGAAAAGTCGTCTATCAACGGATAACAAAGTACTACTTTACAAAACTACCATAAGGCCGTGTTTCACGTATGCATGTCCTATTTGGGGGCACGCCACTGCAAATCATATTAAAAAAATTCAAATATTCCAAAACAAAGCCATTAGACTCGCGCTAAACGCACCCAAGTGGAGTAGAATCTCTACTCTCCACAACGATTCCAACATTCCGTTGATAAATGATTTCATTGTCACTCAGGCTTCTAAATTTTACGGCGGCCTAAAAGGCCACTCAAATCCAACTATAAATACGCTCGCAAATTACAGCGAAAATGATAAATTCAAATATATGAAACCGAAGAATGTCCTACGTAAGGAATAAATTTAAACCTGCATACAGCCGCAGTATAGTTTTTAGTTCTCACTCAACAAACCCAATTCATTAAAATCACCGTAAAGTATCAATAGATAATCTTATATAATTATGTTAGAGCCAGTAAACTCATTGTTTAGGATCTCTGTGAACAAATAAATCCAAAGTTCAAAGTAAAAAGCCCGTAACACGGAATCGTGCTGTCGCGGGGTCGGATGTGTTATCGAAGTGAGAGGAAAGTCTGCCACACGGTACTGTGCTCCTGCGGAGTCGGTGTATTATGGAAATTCCCGTGTGGTTCCATCACGTCGATAACACTATGAGATGAAACAAATGTTATAAATCTTACATAAGATACAATACATACAATGGCATGAGATAATAAGCTAATGGTACAATATAAATTACGAATATAACATAATGTCGCAAAATTAGAAAGAATCATGATTATGAACAATCGATGATCACGTCGGCTACAGTCGCTGTCTACATGAGGGTGCTAATGGGATTTTTCACAAAAAAATGGCGCTATACAAATCATCCAATTATTATTATGATTAGTAAGCAATACAACAAATTATTTACCCGTCTCAGAACAGACATCGTCTAGACTAGTGAGACGGGTTAAGTACATGTAACTGTATCAACTTATATGCTAATAAATGCCCGGGTTGCCAGCAATGAAATTAAATGAATTTATCTGTAAATTCTATACGGGTAGTAAGGAAAGTCCTTCAAGTTTCCAAGGAAGAAAATCCACAAAATGTGATATTTGAGATTTAGATCAAGTCATATTCGGACTCATTCATTGTGGAATCGGTGCCATAGGGCCGGGCCGTAGATATGAGCGATTCAATCTCATCCCCAAGCCTCGAATATCTCTAAGTACTCGTATAGTGAGTGACAAAACGAACGCTGTCACTATCAAACTGAGCGAAAATGAGTGATTTAATAAAATCAAAATAGATAGGTACTACAAGTTACCGTCATGAACATTTTTTTTTAAATTAATGAAAGGTTTCCTGAGATTTTTCAGCAATCAAAACCGATTAAGTGTCCATTCCATAAGAATTATTCAATAAGGTGTTTGTTATTTTTATTTGCAGAGGTATAATTTTATATTTATTTTAAATAAAAGTAAATCAAATTTAATAATGTAATTATTATGTTCCTCGAGCATTTTAGTTTTGATTTGGAAATGATTTTGAAGGCCGAAACAACTGTCACAAAAAATAAATGAAAACTAAAATACTTGCGGAACTTAATAACATTATTAAATTAGATTTACTTTAAATTTAAAAAAAATAAATAAATAATCGGAGTGGTTAACGGAGTGAAACAAATAATAGTGTTCGTTATTGATCACCGTATGGCGCAAGAGGAAATCTATGAAAACATGAATTTTGCAAGTAATTGCAAAATTTGCATTCATTATCCGAAACAGTAGAAATCGTTGCAAGACCAAACCACATACGGAGATAAAACAGAAACGAAGAAAGCTTTGTTCCTGGACAACTAAATGGATTAAAGTTCGTGCAGGTGAGATGTCCGCTACACAATTAGTGCACTGCGGCTGTGTGGCGGTCAGGGGGTGGGAGAACCGGTCGATGGGGGTGGGGTACTGCCGCTGTACACAAATTATGACACGAACGGTAAAAGCGCCATCTCCAATAATTAACCCGTGTATCGGCGTCAATAAAACTCCCAGTGCCGCGGTAAAGTCCAGCCACAGTGTACGAGGATACGCGGCCTTGGTGTATTCTGCCGTATCACAGAACGGAAAAGAAAACACTTTTGACTCGATGCCACGACCTTCCACTTTATTTGGCAACGCGTATAAATATCTCAATGCCCTGGAACGTGTCCAGGGACTTGTGGGAGCCTATAGCCTATAGCCTATAGCATAATGTGTATAGTCCAATTTGACGATAAAGTGCGTCACGCTTCACTAGTAAATTACGTATACCAAGGGTATTTATTTAACGAACGCCGCCATCTCACTACTGCAGATATTTCCTGTTCTCATAATATACTCGTAATACAACTTCATAATACAACTAATGCGAGCTCGCTCCCGTCTAATTATTTTAGGCAATCATACTTTCATAATGAATTTTCTTCACCGACTTCTGAATACTGAGTTTATGTGCTTTTCGACGGTATCAGAACAAATGCAACCAATTTAATGTAAAATTCTAACAGAAATTGAAACAATTAGTAATAGAACAATGGATTTAAAACAAATGGAATACCGCAATGTAACCCCCGGGGTCCCGTCCCACACATCACAGGCTACAGGACAATTGGACATGGCTCTCCACCAGTGCGGGGCAGGGAGTGCAGTTTAGTATCTACATATTGCACACGTACACTGGTACAGAGCTTTACTTTAGCTCGTTCGACAGGATCACCAATTACATACTGTGCAAAGCTCGACATATTACAATATGTACTGTACCTACACGAGGGCTGAATTTTGGGACAACAAACTCAAAATCTCACGAAAAAAAATTATGTTTAACATTCATAAAAAAATGTACAGTTTTACAGTCTCCATCATCTGCTCTGAAAAAAATTTCAAAAACGACGAAGTAGTGAAGTAGTCAACGTGACTGAAATCTCAAAAATCAACAAAGATATTGGTTATGAAAATCAACCCACACAATTTTTTTTTAAATGTTCACATTGACAAGTCCCAGAAAGTAATATCACATTTAAATATAGATATGCATTATTTATACTATTCTCGTGTTGTTTTATAGATATGCATTGTTGGTGCTATAGAAACATGAAATCAAAACCTAATATTTGTTCCACACATGCACTGTAGCTCGCACTCGAGGAGCTTATTGGGCTAGGGTATGCTTTGGACTATTTAATGCTCAGCGTTGGGACTGGGAACCGGGAATTATAATCCCATTATGCAGTCCAGGTGGCGAATGACCCGACGGTACCAATTTTCATATACGCTTGCGAGACTTGGACATTATTTCTCAGTATACTGTGTATCCTGATGAGGGAAGCTTTGCTTCCGAAAAATGTTGATATTTATGTATTAAATCGTGGTTTAAACAAAATATTTCCCACTATTGTATGAAGCTATCACTTTGTGGTTATCCATTATAATCAAATGAAACACTCAAACTTTGTTTAAACCACGTTTATTTTATACGCCTACCGGTTTCGGAACAACCGTTCCATCCTCAGGGCAAGTGTATACTGAACAATATTACAAAATTATGGAAGAACATACATAGTAAATGGCACAGTGGGGGTGGAGGACGTGGCTAGGGATTAGTACAGAGTGGGAGAAGAGATAGAGACTGAAGGAGGGGTGAAAGGAAACATATTTAGAATGGGGTTGTAAGTTAGGTTTTTCTGATTATTAATAATAGACTCATTATTATTGAGGGATTTCTTAATTTCCAAGGCTTCTAAATTATCTAAGCGTTTACTTTTACTATTAATGATTATTAAGTTTTTTTATTTAGGATTTTATCTATTAAATTTGGCTCATATCCGTTATTCACAGCTATTTGTTTTATTATTGAAAGTTCCGATAGAAAATGATTATTAGACATTGGGACATTAACTAGGCGATGTATCATGGAATGGAAGGCGGAATGTTTTTGTGAGACAGGATGATGGAGGTTATATGAATTATTGTGTCGGTATAGGTGGGTTTGCGGTATATATTAAAATCAATTTTATTACTTATGACAGATAAAGTTAAATCCAAAAAGTTTAACGTGGCATTGCCCATTTCCATTGTAAATTTTATTATGAAAGGAATTCAAAAGGATGATAAATGTGTAAGTTGACGTTCAGATCCTGTCCAAATGCAGAAAATGTCGTCCACATACCTCTTACAAAGCAAAACATTTTTTTAAAGAGTGATTTTTTAAAACAGTTGTTTCCAAATCATTCATAAATATATCAGCAATTAGATGACTGGTGGGGGCTCCCATAGGTAGACCTTTTTTCTGTTGATATATGACGGTATCATACTGAAAGTAGTTTTGATTTAAAACTAAATTAAATAACCGAGTGAGGTCATTTGAAAGATCCGTAGGCAATTTAGAAACCTTCAATAATCTGGAAATAATTGTTTTACTTTCTGAAATGGG
Organism: Halesus radiatus; assembly: GCA_022606495.2. Lineage (NCBI taxonomy): Eukaryota > Metazoa > Arthropoda > Insecta > Trichoptera > Limnephilidae > Halesus > Halesus radiatus. The sequence goes on from JAHDVE020004318.1 coordinate 16,767, forward strand.
CACATTGGGGAACAAATTAACAACATCAAAAGACACAAGTTTAGCGTTACCGGGGAGGACTAAATCTTTCAAGGAATTGATCAGTTCATAGGAGTTCTTAATTTTTTTGTTCTTAGTTCTTATTTTGGGGCAAACACATTACCATTATTAAATAAATTGGTTATTAATGACAATAATTTAAAACTTAAGGGAATTACACGATGATACTACAGACCTAATGGGTGAATTTACTTTAAGAATTTTGAGGAAATATATATTTTGTATAATTAAATTCATATAATTTTGGTGCTTTGGGGTTTTTTGATACTAAGTGAACATTTTTAAATATGTTAGATTTACAAGATTTTAAAGCATTAGCGACACTTTCATTAAATTTAGTTGTTGGGTCTCCAGGTAAAATTACAAAATTCTCACTATTTATGAAGTCCATCACTTTGGTATGGAAGTCTGATTTATTCATAATTATCACCGTATTTCCCTTGTCCGCTTTTGTTAGTACTAAATCTGCATCATGTAGTTTTTTCTTAATGTTCTTGAGGTAAAAATTCTCAGGATTCGTTTTTGTAGATATTTTAATGTTCTCAGCACTTTTATAAAGAAATGTTTTAGGACTGTAGGCCAGGGCTGTTTTTACATCTACAGCAATACTTTCAACTGCACTTTCAATTTTATTTTTACTATAAGAGTAAAGTAAAAATAAAATAATAATCTATATAATAACTAATCCCTAGCCAAGCCCTCCACCCCCACTATGCCATTTACTATGTATGCTCTTCCATAATTTTGTAATATTTTTCAGTATACAGTTGCCCTGAGGATGGAACGGTTGTTCCGAAACCGGTAGGCGTATAAAATAAATGTGGTTATAAATATTGCTGTCGGCGTGGACTCCGCCTGCGTAGGCACCGGACTGGATAATTTCAGTCGGTGGAGGAACGTATCGCTTCCGTCCCGCCAGGGAAAATAATTTTAACTTTTACAAACAATGGGTCTTCTATGGTACAGCGCTGTTGTACGAGTTACCCGTAAAATATACGCAGGCGGCGAAACAGTTCAGCAATTGAAAATCTAATTTTGGGATACAACAAAACAGTAAAAAAGGTTAAAATTATCGTGTGACTTCTACAGGAGTCAGCTGACTAATATTTTGCCGAGGGGGGATATTTCGCCGCGATAGGAACATTCAAACTGTCAATAATTATTTCACAGATTATTCAACGCGATTCCACAGAAAGCGTAAGTCATATTTACATTAGGAAATTAAAGAAAATCCCAATATTTTCGTCTCTTTTCCGATTGCGTGGGTATACTGGCAATTAAGTACATTCAGCGTGCATCGTTGAAATATATAGTAAACGAAAGCATTTCTTCAACACTTATTTTCCGTTTACTGTGCAGATGATAACAGTAATATGTTCTCAAATCCAAATCGATTCGAATATAAATGAAATAGGCAGGTTATCCTTACAACTGTTTACTCAGCATAACAATAGTAACATTTGGAGTTGAAATATTATATTCGGAGTATCTTTATTTATTCCGTATTTCCGTATTCTCCCGGGCCAGAAGCACGGGGAGATGTTACATCCACTCCATGTGAGAGCTGCATGACGAGCCTACTGTGTGGAGGGCGGGAGAGGGCTGGGATGGGAGGGAGATAGTTGAAGGAGCTCGTAGCGGTTACCGCGCCATTACAGAAGAGTGCTCGAAGTGCCGTACCGCATAGAACCTTCGGAGGATTACTCCTCGCTGACAAAATTATAATTGAAACGAACGTAATGCGAACATAATGAAATAAAGAAAATACTACCAGAGACACCGGGTTTTACAAAAATAATCACAATTTTCCGAGGCCATTATGGAAATGTAAATGTTCCAGGGGTTTAGGACTGTCTGCGGGAACAATGGATCATTATTTTCATGGATATTTTTTAACAAAACCTTTCTTCCGCCTGCGTTTGGGTTGCCGCATGGCGGAGCCGGGACAATGGAGGAACGATATTCGCCTCTCCGCTGGGACAGTTCCCAAGATGTATTCTCCAACACTTCACTCTCGAGGGGGGGGGGGGGAGTGACCTAGCGTATGACGAAGCCTTCAGGTATCAATACTACAACACCCTTCCACACAGGTTTACACAAACTGCGGCAGGTGTAAACCCGCTAATTCGCTTAATTAGAAGAACAACACTTGTTGCCGCGTGTCAGTAATTATGAAGTATTAGTGTTTATAAAAAACAAACAAAGCTGAAAAATACCAAATACAAGCAATAAAATATAATAATAATAATAATTGGATTACTTCTATAGCGCCGTTTTCGTGGGAAAATCACCTCAAGGGCGCTTTACAATTAATTAAATAGCATGTACAACCAATACCCTGCAGCTAAACTTTATTACTAATGGCTTATAAGTAAGACTTATGGCTAGGGACTAACTACTGAGACTTATAATTAGTGACTTACATCTATAGCTCATAGGTAGTCACTTACCAACTCAGTAACTAGTGACTTACAATTTAGACTTAAGTAGGCATAACTAGAATATAAACCTAACACATATATAAACCTAGTACATATTTAAAACTAATACATATCTATGACCAAGTGCATGTTTTATATACAATACTGCAAAATGACGTACAATTATGGCTTAAAACTCAGAGTCTTACAACTAACATACCTATTTATAATAATATAAATACCTGTATGATTATTGCTCGTGCTGTCAGTGGTAAAGCACACAAAAGTGTAATAATTTTTATTGAAATTAAAGAAGGTAATCTGGGCGGTAGAAGGTAAATAGGTATATAAGTAATTTTCTTGGACTGAGTACTCGAAAACACCATTAGACCAATGGGGTCGTTATTCTGGAAACGATAATTTAAAAGATGAGTCTTTAGTTTTGCTCTGAATTCAGTAGAGCTGTCGATTTTTCGCAAATGTGAAGGGAGTTTGTTCCAGGCTGTTGGGCCTGCACCGCAAAAGCTCGGTCTCCGAAATTGGTATTGGGATTGCGTTTAGGTACTGAGAGTCTTCCTATGGCCGTTGAAGACGCTGATCGAAGAGATGATTGCCTAGTGTTGACATCGTTTGGAGTGCATAGTTCCGCCAAGTAGGGTGTTTAAACTGGATCCTCTCAGGACACTTAAGCCAATGAAGGTTCCGCAGATGTTGAGATATGTGGGAGTATTTGGAGTAGCCGGTTATCAGCCTTGCTGCAGCATTGAAGACTGACTGAAGTCTGTCAGTATATATTTTGGGGAGACTTGCGTATATGCCGTTGCAGTAATCAAGCAGTATGCATCAATTGGCTGGATAAAAAACACAACATTGGAAGCATACGTAATAATTTTTTGCCGATTTATTTTCTTCTTTTATTTTAAAAGTTTTACTTACCTAACTATAAATATTTAAGTTTTTAACAGTTGTTCGTTATATGGTGTTTGACTTCATTCTCCTCCTTGGGCCAACGTTTCGGAAATCATAGATGAAATCTGTCCTGATGACGAACGTGTAAAGGTAAAGACTGCACGAACTTATATTAATTTTGGCGTATAATGGGTAATGAGGCAATTAACTAATATTCAGAGGACATAGTTGTATTTTGAATATTAACTGTTATTATGACATAGTTAATAAATATCACTTCTTGAAAACTATTACCGTAGTGCCTAAAGGTCATGCAGCCAATATTGCAGTATTATCAAGATCTCAAATATCATTCTACCATACCGCCTTCTTTTCGGCTATACCTTTTCATTTTGTCGGCTTAGACATTCTGGGAATCCCCGAACGGGTGAGGGTGGAGGTAGCGGAGGAGCTGACACTCTTCGGGAATACCAAGTGCCCAGGGCGAATGGTGAGGGGGGCAGGAGATAGAAGAGGTAAGGGGTACAGGCCTTGCAGCAGGTAAGGTGGATAACGGATAGGAGATTACGGCAGCTCAGCTGGCTGAACATGCGTGAAGAATAACTCTTCTGGATAACTCAAAGCCGCAAACTTTCAAAGAAAAACGATAAATATTACGTAAGACCCGATCGCACCTTGAAAACTGAAAGGAATCTAGGTGGAAACTTAATTTTAAATTCGTTTAAACCTTTTAACTGTCAGACAAAGTCAACCCCACAGGTTCATATTTTGGCAGATTATATTCATGAATCAAAACGGTACGCGAAACGCCAAAAGAAAATAAAGTCATCACTATAAATTTATAAAAGCCTCTGAAGGGGTTAAATATTACCACCCCCTCATTTCCGAGTACCGTTCTAGAATATTCAACATTCAACATCTCTGCATGCCTGCCCCGCATTGATCATTACGGACCTATTAATGTCACGCGTTTAACTCTGGCAGAAATATGACACCATACGATAATGGGCAATAAGGCGATAATCTGAATAATAAGTGTAGAATAATAAGTACTTACCTACTTTAATAGAAATAGTCCAAGGAAAAGATTTTTAATGCATAGCGCTCGATGATTATATTAAATATTGAAACAGTATTCATAACGGGCGAGTCCATAAGTGTGCTAAAAGGGGGAAGGAAATCCCGACACCATCTAGCAGCAGTTTTGGTTATTAAATCACACCCCTTCCATTAAATAAAGGGTGTCTCTATATGTCTCTAGCGGAAAACCCTTGAAACAAAGTAAATAATAAAAAATAAAACATTAATTTTGGAGAAACGTTTCTCAGCGGTTAAAGCAGATGTGAAAATGTAATGCAGAGTGCAAAATGTCCGAGATCAAATCCCGATCAAGCAAATAACCATCTTCCTTGTGTGTTTTTCTAATATGAGTTGATGATTTTAATACTGTTTCATACTCCTATATATTATTTTCTTTCCATAAACTTAAATAAGATGTGTCCTAGAAGAAATTTAACTTTCCCGGCTCCCCTGTCAATCATCAAAGTGAGAACATCAAAAGGGTACAATGTATTGCTGTATAAATTATTAGGATTCGAATACGCGATCCGACCTAATTACGACCCACGTCATTAACTTATTCATTGATCAAGAGGATCTAATGTTTTTTTTAATGGGCTCCCCAGTTGTTACTTGGTTTTTACCCTTCAAATAGACGCTGCGAATCTTTCTTGCATAAAGCGGCACCTACAGTTATTTATAAGTTTTTCGAAAGCAGATTTATGTAACGAGTCGTTTTAGTAACCATTAAAAGTAGTTAGTTAGATATTGGTAAATTATGTTTGTACTCCAGCATACATAAAATAAGATAAATTGGAAAAAAAGTACGAAAGTACTCTGTCCAAATGTACGTATCCGTAAGGGTGGAGAGTGGGTATATTTTGATCCCGCGCGTACCTTCATTGGTTGAAATAAATAAGGGGTCAGCATAGAAGGGGCAAAAGGGCAGAGGAATCTCAAAAACATCTCAACTTTGTACTGTACTACGACGAAGGGTATATATCAAACGTCATAGTTTTGCTTCACTGACAACTGTATACAATTGCAAAGCCGTGGTATTAATTCGGAAGTCGTCGCAAATGGCTTAAATTGTTCTAGTTGTTATAACACGGAGGTGGTACTCAAAACACAGTTAAAAAGATTATTGAAAATCAATTGACCCATTTTTTTTTAAATAAATGTTTGCCCTAAAACGAGGAGGGGGCGCGGGGAAGTGCGACGACACATTTGGGTTAAGGTGGAGAGGTATAATTTATTATTCCGAAATAATGATAATATTATTACGCAATACCATAAACATGATGTTTATAAGAAGAAAAATATGAATTATATATTTTTAAAATTTACATAGGTTTAGCATTCATCAAAATCAAATTAGAAATATAATCTTTTTCTGACCGTTCTACGTCTGTTTTACAAAATATTTTTAAATATCGAATATCATTAAAAAATCCTTTGAACGTTTTTCTTCAACATGCGGTCATAAAAATTCCAATAACAAAACAAATGTTGGGTGCAGTTTAAATTTTTTATGAACACTAACGTTCATGTTGTTTTAAGTGCGGCTAAAAAAAGTTACGTAAAGTTTATTAAAAAAAACTCACTTGCAGATGATGTCAATTATTTTTCTCCAGTTTTTAAAAGTATTTCGAGATTTTTAAACCACCATTTAATTCAGAAAGGCCGGTTTATAAATCAATGAATTCTTTGGCCGTCAGGTGCTGCTAATGTTATCTGCTATGCGGTCAGAACGCGAACTAACGTTTTTTTTAATACGAGTCAGGAGTTCATTTTTAAACTTGCGCGTAAAAATGATTTACTTTCACTTATAAAGACAAAATTTGTCGCAACTTTTATATTAGTTGGTGGTCTAGTGGTTAGGATAGTGGCCTTCCAAGCGCTGGGTCAGGGTTCAATCCCCATGCATATTGCTATTTTTTTTATTAAAATATTTGACGTACGACGACGATGACGATGACGATGACATGTTTATAGAAACTGTGGGTGTTTGCAAAAAAAAAACGTTTTCGTGCGGGAAAGGTAAGGTATTGGTTTCGAAGATATAGCGATTTAAAACAAATTAAAGAAATTCGCGCTGGACATTTATTTTCAACGGTCCGCCGGCGCAAAAAAATACCCGACTGAAGTGTGTAAAATACAAATTTTTAATAAAGGGTAAAATACAAAAAACATTCAAAGTCCTCAACTGACTAAAACCAACGCTTGATCAGCACTTATATTTTAGAAATAACACTCGTCCATCAATATCTAGAGATCGCGAGTTCGTTCCCTGGTACGGATATGTATTTTTTTTTCAGCTTTAATTCAATTGACGGCCTCCATGGTCGAGGGGTAAGGCTCTCGACTACGAATCCGAAGGTCGCGGGTTCAAATCCCGGCGTGCGCAAGTAAATTTTATTTAATTAATTTGTGTTGTTTCGCAACTAATTAAATAAAAATAATATAAAGTATATTTGCGCACGTTCCAGAGTGGATGATACTCTCAGTATCGCCCTGGTGAAAGACCACCATTCAGAATTGAAACGTTGCTTGAAATGGCTTTTAGCCGTGTTTGGTGACCAGATCTGAATAGCCAGGTTTTCCCGACCTTCCTCTTCCCCTTATCCTTCCCATCCCCAATACCTTCAGCCTCACAACATTCCCCCAAATGGGAATGCCATAGTCTCACTGGCTCCAGACGGTTGGGAGTAGTTGAGACTCTTGTGCGGTATTCATATAAAAAATAAAAAAAAAATTATTGAAAATACGTATATTTGCATTATTTTTTCTTTTTACTATGGCCGTTTTTTATCGCCATTTTTATGTTACGTACTTACTGTGTTTCGTAGAACTCCGTTTTATTTTTTGTGACAGCTTTTTTCGACGTTCAAAACCGTTTGAAAATAGTTTTGACCGCTGAAACAGCTATCATTATAATAAAAACTAAAATACCTGCAGATTTTAATAATAACATTATTAAATTTATTTTCTTGAAATTAAAAATTAAATTAAATGGAGTTTTACGAAACACAATAAGTATGTAACATAAAAAAGGCGAAAAAAACGGCCACAGTAAAAAGAAAAATTAACATGGATGTACACTTGAGGTGATTTTTCACAAAAAACGGCAAATCATGAAATTAGAATTGACCTATTATTTTTTGTCAACAAATTTTGTTTTTATTTCGCGACAGAAAGTTAGAGCGAACGCAGCGCCACGGTGGTTATTTGAATCATTCATTCGTGTTCCCTTCGGCGAGACGTTCGTAAATTTCCGTCTAACGCAGCGCCACGGTGGTTATTTTAACTATTCTCCATTTGCGTTCAGAGATTCATAATTTGTTTTCCCAATAAAATTTACATAAACATTTACATTTTTAATTTAATTTAAATTTATAGAATAGTATAAAAAAATAATTTAAAAAAAAAACATTAGAAAGGAAAGGAATCGAACCCAGATATTCCGAATAGAAAGCGACTCCTCTGACCATTACACTGCCAGGTCTCATGTGGAACGTGACAAATTTACCATTTATAACTAAAATTAACATTTTTTTTTGGAATTCGAAAATATATACCGAATATACTGACTGACATCTTGCAAATTATCGTGAAAGGTTTTGAAGGTGGATTTAGGTCAAAATTCCTACTACAAGCGACTGTAGCCACTAGGGGGCGTTAATGTCGTGTCATGTCTATTTTCAAGGCTTACCAAATGCCGTTAAATAACTAAAAGATAAGACACCGGTCGAGTGAACGCACGTAAACGTTATGATTCTTTCTTTTTTATGGATTTTTTTTTACATATTACTCATTGAAATTAATCGATTGTTATTAATTACTTCAAGAGATGTCAAACTACATATTTCAGAACGTCGTAGTACTTCGTTATTTATGCATCAATGAGAAAATAATTCATTTTAATATTCGTAGAAAAAATTGAAACATGTTCAAGAAAGAAGTTTGTATTTTCAAAGACAACACGTACGATATTTTAGACAATGATTTTGATTAATGTGAAATAACATCGAATCTAGTGAAGAGTGTGTATTCGTTTGATTGAGTTCATAAGAGCTTCGCAAGTAGGCGTAGATGAACTGTGTAACCAGGGCGTAAAATGTAAAAGTAAACATATTCTACATTTAAAAACGAAATAGTTTAAAGCAGAACATTTAAGTTCAACGTGTGAGTTGTATGGTATACCTACACAACGTCAAAAACGCGATTTGATGACAAAATCATTTGTACCCATTTAGTGCAATGCCCCTTAGGGTCCATGGAAAAACGAAATAGTTTAAAGCAGAACATTTAAGTTCAACGTGTGAGTTGTATGGTATACTTACACAACGTCAAAAACGCGATGTGATGACAAAATCATTTGTACCCATTTAGTGCAAAGCCCCTTTGGGTCCATGGAAAAACGAAATAGTTTAAAGCAGAACATTTAAGTTCAACGTGTGAGTTGTATGGTATACCTACACAACGTCAAAAACGCGATGTGATGACAAAATCATTTGTACCCATTTAGTGTAATGCCTCTTTGGGTCCATGGAAAAACGATTTCTGTGAAGTCTTGAATGGAAACGGTCATACGATACTCATGTTTGCTAACGATTCCGTGACAACAGCGCATTTTTGACGTTATGTGTACGCATACCTTTAACGTTTTTTTTTTTCGAATTTCCTAAAAAATTAAACCTAACATTAATTTCCCAGTGCTTTCGAAAAGCCCAGGCTCGCGAAAGTTTTAATAAGCCAAAATAATGGTTTATTGGCAAAGTTTTGGATGGGGATAGCAGGAACGGTACTTAAATATAAAATAATTGGAAACCGCTGCAACAGCAACAGAGCGTAGATTTTTCACACAAATATTTTAAAATGTTATAGTTCAGGGAATAAATTCCAAACATAACCAGCACAGCGGTAATACCGAAAGATAAGTGGTGCATTGTAGCGTTATTAATGATAAATAACATACCAATGTATATTTATTTACATACCGAGTCATTCAAATCCAAATATTTTAATAATGAGTGAATTAATTAAATATTTTAATTTTGTTTTGATGACATGATGTCGTGTGGCCGTTGAATAATATTCCTCGCCGTTGACCGTTAAGTGGAAAAGGGATTATCCGATAAGAAAGCATTCACACAAAGCGCGAAGTTCGCCGCCTTGTGCTTGTGCAGGGGAAACTATTTTTTTCACTTATCTTCACCCCGGAGTGGCACACATCAAATAATATTACACTTTGTAAGCCATACGTCACGGGGGGCTTTACATCGTAAAAATATCGTGATAACCGACTGAAAAATTTGCTTCATAGAAAGGTCACGAATTTCTCAGTCAAGAGAAATATGTTTGGCAAAAAATCCAAGCTTCATCGAGCAATAGAAAATTATTAATATTGCAAAAGACAACACTCACTGTAAACCCATGGCATTGGGATCGCCGGGAAGCAGCTATATGCAAAATAGACAGAGATAAGCCAAAACGAACTAATTGCAAGTAGTAACTAATAAAAGTTGTCAAAGGAAGCAAGGATAAATGAGTTTGTTTACCAATAATGATAGATGCTAGTGCAACAAGGATTTTCCAGAGAACGGACTAAAGTATAGCGAATACAGTTAGTAGATCCCCGAGGAGTATGTGAATAAAATTCAAAAAGCAAAGCGAATGGACGAGAAACGAGTGTCAAAACAAAGTGCGGAAAACATGGTGCGAAAGTGAATGGAAAGAATCAGAGATAACCCCGCGAGACATAGCATGATTAATTTTTTTTAAATGCCTCGATTTCGGTCATGTCAAAAAATATATTTATATCGACTGTCCCAACGTAATGCGTCGAACCTGCCAAATTTCGATTTGTTTTTTATTGTCTTAATTGGAAATTATAGTATGTATTTTCAAATAATCCAAAAAAAATAGATATCCTCTAAATTGGAATTAAAATTTAATCATTGAAGAAAATAATATTAACATAACCTAAATGAAAGATGAAACCGGAAAAAAAAACAACAGAAAATAAAAAGATTTCGGTCGCATCTGGGACTCGAACCCAGGACCTCTGCCTATCCGGGGCAACCGCTTAACCAACTTAGCTAATGAGACCAGTTCAATTTATGTCATCTTCATCGACATCATATCTCAAATTCAAGATTTGTCAATGTTATTTAACATTTTTTAAAATTTCATATTCTTATTTTCTTTTGTGTTTTTCCGGTTTCATCTCTCATTTAGGTTATGTTAATAGTATTTTCTTCAATGATTAAATATTACAATGAGGTTTTTAAATCTCAATAAAAATAATTAAAAATGGAATTAAAATTACCTAAGCTGCACGATGCAAACTGCATATAAAGACGAATCTAACTATGTTTTCACTCTCCTGTAAACCTTGGAAAATGCGGATTCGACACCTTACGTTGGGACCGTAAATATATTGTATGAGGAGATGTATTAATGTGGAAGAAGCAAGGAGCATGTGCAAAGGCGGAGTAGTGTGGCATTCATTGCCTAGTCTTTTGGGGAAATGGTGTAATGGTTAGTTAGTTACTTGAATAATATGTTATCTGTTTTGAAGTAAAAGGGCCCAGGGGGTTGCCCTGCGGAACGCCGCGCCGCACGGATAATTGGATATAATGAAACTATCGGCTTCTCCTGCCCGCATACCTCCGCAGTAATAGCCCTGGAGCACCGCCAATGCATGCAATTGGGGGAAACTTTCACGATAAACTACTGTAAAGTGATTGTAGTTGTAGCGTTTAAGAGTTGCAAAAGAAAACCCTAGAATTTGTATTTAGTTACAAAATTCAAACGATATGAATTCGGCACACTTTATTATGTTTATTTTCATGCAAATCTGAAATGTACTATAATGGTAAGCGACAAATTAATCCGGGCAAGCCCCTTCACGAAAAATGACTGATAATAGACATGGTCCTAAACTAGTTTTTATATGATAATGTGAAAATTTGAGTGACAATGATTTAAAGGGGTAGAAAGTATAGGAATATCAAAACATAATAATAACGTAAATCATGTCCAGGAATAAGTTTACAATTTTGAAACCAAGAAACATATAGCTACGAGTAAGTGCTCCTCCGCCATAGACTGAGACGACACATCATATAACAACGTAAGTGTCTTCCAAATACTCTCTGCGCAACGTCTACAAACGTGGCAGGTAACAATTCAGACAAATGTAGGCAGGAACAGTGCATTTGAATTAAAAATAAACTCACCATTATTTGATCTATTCAACATCGAACTTCGTGAACAATGAACTGGAACGCATTCTTCAAGGCACTTCCCCTTACATTTGACTGCCGATGGTTCGCAATCGGCAGCCGTCGTATCAGTGTTCCTGCAGCCAAGTAGGAAAAAACTATCCAAATATGCGTAAACTTTCTTTCTGGTGTTTCCATCACCGTAGCACTCTTCACTCTCGCAGCATATTTGGACTTGGCTGTCCTGCTGTTGGTCTGGTAGGTATTCTAACCCCGTTGGCTGACTGCCTGAATTCCATAAATCTGCCTTTAGCAGGCGATCCAAGCAGCCTTTCATTATTCGACACAAACCGTAAGTCACTTTCTAGAAACTTATAATTTTAAAAAATATGTTTTTTTAATGCACTTATCTGATCAATAACGATTTAACTTAATCGCAAACAATCACTGTCAATATTATAACTTCCGATTATCTATTTATCGTTTCAACAGCTAAATAGATAAATGAATAAACAGTTTGAAAATTAGAAATACATGAATACTCATCAAACAATGTTGATTCAAGGTTGTTTCTCCCGAGAAAAGACGTGGCGGAGCCGACACAATTCCAACACCTCATTTGCAAACCAGAAAATGATCTATCAATCAAATCAGCAAATCTGTCATCCCGCTTAATGTTGTGCATTAAAAATATTGTTCATACAAACGTTTGAATATAAAAAAATTATTAATATCCTGTAAGTTAAAAGGGGACAGATTAGGCTAAGAAGAACGATACAGAAAATTTGATATCATCCTATAAATTGTTAATATTCGAACAAGCAGATTTGAACCAAATACGCGACTTAAATATTGTGGAAAAATCAAAGAAAGCTTTGAAGCAAAAGAATTGAAAAATCTTAATAACCGAACCGTAGAGGCAGGATCTGGAAGGATCGTGATTGATGACTTATCCGATTAATACGGAAATTACTTTCCAAGTTCCTTAGTAAAACTTCTTCTTCTACAAGGGTTTTACTCGTTTCTCGTTCATATTATCCAGGTTTAAAAATGAAACGCTGAAGGGATAGCAAATAATAGAACATCCGCAGTTTTATTCTTCGGGAGAACTCTTCGAGGAATTTAGTAGAATTTCTCAAAGTTTCTGAAATTATCGTTACGCAAATAGCTTTAAAACTAATAGATTTTTTTGAACCGGGAACATAATTCACCGAAAGAGGTATAAAAATTAATTAAAATTCTGTGTAAACTATTAAAAGAACAATTGACGTGGGATCTAAATAGAAGTATTTAGAATAATAGAATAGAATATTTCAAGTCAAGGGTTCCAATACTGTTATCGCCGGAATAAAGTCTGGAAACTTTAATCGTCGGGCGCTTCGTTAAACTTGATTGATGTTCTTTAGAAAGAAGGATAATACGAGCATCGTGACACTGACTAAAAGAGTCGTAATATGAAAGCAAATACTTGTGGAGAATTTCATAAAATGTATTATTGTACTTGAGGAGTGAAAATGCCAAAGAAAAACACTAATCCTGTCATACGGGGGCCATTCATCATTTCTGGTACGGTAGCTACGTGGCAAGACCCCACCCGCGCCGTTCTTCGACGGAAACGGGTGCCCGGGTAGACTCTTGTGAAAAACTGACGTTGAATAATTTTGACTCTAGTACTTTCCTGGTTCGAATGAAACGCCAGCCTCTGTAACGATCAAATTAAATCGGTTTTCGGAGAAAATATGGAGGATCCGCTTAATAATAACGTAAAGTGTCACTGTCATCATCAGCCGTTAAAATGTGCTCCCGGCAGGAGGCTGGCTGTTTATTTAATTAACTAATTTAATGCAGTTGTAGCAAACATTTGTTTTCAATTGCGGCAACAAATACAAAACGTTTCAATTTATAAGAAAGAAGTTTAAAAAAATAATTTTGTCGAAGTAAAAAGATCATTTTTCTGCACAAGAGTGGCAATTTACATGTACCTTCCACAAATTACGTCATATTTTCACAATTTCCACATTTCCAGAACAATAACGGCAACCGTTTGAATAAGTCTTCGGGCACGGCTGGACGCTAATATTTTCCGGACAATTTTACAGCCGGTGCAGGCTAAATAAAATCTCTTGTAGGAGGACAAGTCGCATAAATTCTTCAAATAGATATATTTAACAATAAAATCCCTCCTTGAAAAGGTCACACAATAAAGTCCACAAATAAATTTCCAGTCCACGAAGTATTCAAATTTACTTTTCTCGCGTGGTGGAAAGGCTGCGTGGCGTGGAGCACATGATACAGGAACTTGATTATGAAAAATCGTTACCAGGAGATGTACTTCTATCGGCCCAATATCTAGCAGAATGGCAATGAATTTTCTAATATCGGTGGTCTATTATCTATGTATGTTGATTTAATTACTACGCCTTTACATTATTCGTTGGTATTTATACTTTTACATTTTTAAAAGGTTTTATAGTTCATATTTTTAAGAGTATTTATACTTTATATTTTTACAAGTTATCATCCTTTAGATTTTTGTAGGTTTTTATACTTTTAATTTTTTTATAGGTACTGTAGTAATTTTCATACTATTTAATTGTTTCTTTTATATTGGTTAAACTCGTATTTTGTTGCTTCTTTGATATTGTACTTGTAGTTGTATTTACACTTTTCTTACATTTATGCTAATGGACGTATTGTGCCGTACATATAAATAAATAATAAAAACAGTATGAATACTAAATAGTAGGAAAGGAATAAGAATGAATAATAGTGATGCAGGCGAATCCTCTATAATCATGTTTTATATTGGTTAAACTCGTATTTTGTTGCTTCTTTGATATTGTACTCGTAGTTGTATTTACACTTTTCTTACATTTATGCTAATGGGCGTATTGTGCCGTACATATAAATAAATACTAAATAGTAGGAAAGGAATAAGAATGAATAATAGTTAGGATGCAGGCGAATCCTCTATAATCATGTTTTATATTGTTTGTTTATTACTCCCTGTATCCCTGTTTAAATAGATACGATACATAAAAACAGATTTTTCAGCAAAGGTTGTACCAATTTGGTACAAACCAAAATCTTTTCCCCATCCGCAAAATAATCCGAAAAAAATATCGTCAACGTACATAAGTCTTAAAATAGTACCTAGCGAAGAGTAATTCGTTATGTAAGGGATATGCTTCCTTATGTTCCACGGCACGGGAAGCCAGGCAGGGTATTACATGCGGCTGTGGCCTTACCCCTTTATTTTAGTATTCGAGCATTTCTGGCTGAATAGAGAATCGTGAAAAGCTACCGCAAGCCTTTGACTGCCTCGTGTAGTCGGGAACAGGGCACATTAGGGAGGCTGGAGAAAGACGGATTTTCCGATTGTGCAATTCATAGAATACTAATAGATCACTTAGAGGCATTTCCGAGAACAAGTTCAGGGGGTAAGTAAGAGCACATTGTATTCGACTGCAGATAGGTAAAAGCCTTCAACTCAAACATTTTGAGAATGATACTTGTAAGTGGTTTTGTATGGAATAGTCTTCGAGGGAAACATGGAAAAATTATTTTAGCTGACAAAGGCATTTTTAAGACGTTTTTATAACTATAGGTAATATGTCATCTCTTAAATTAAAGGTTTCCAACCGGTCGGTCGATAGCGGAGCAAATTTTGGTCGATCCCAATAATTAATATTGATAATTTAAAAAAAAAACACCGTATTTTAAATTTACAATCATGAATGAAAAAATATATACACGAGTGTGTTCAAAAGAAAAGGTGAATTTCGAATTTTTTCGAAAAGTATTTATTTATTCATCAATATCCATTTTCTCCCATTCAAAGTAATCCCCCTCAGATATAATGCACTTATGCCAGCGCTTCTTTCATCCTCGAAGCACTTCTGGAATGCGCTTTTCGGTATGGCCATCAGCTCGTTCTTCGATTCTGACTTTATCTCATCAATTGTGGCAAATTCCACAATTCCGATCTTTTAACCGTATTGCTTCACGCAAACGTTGCATAACTTCCTTGTAGTATTCCTTATTAACCGTACGACCTGTTGGCAAGAACTCATGATGCACTACGTCATTGTAATCGAAGAAAACAGTGAGCAAAACCTTCACATTTGATCGAACTTGGCGTGCTTTTATCGGTCTTGGCTCTTCTGGCCGCTTCCATCGGGATGATTTGGCCTTGGTTTCGACGTCATAACCACATACCCACGTTTCATCACCAGTTATGACCCTTTTGAGCAAATCTGGATCGTCGTTGACGTCATTCAACAACTCCTGAGCGATACTAATGCGACATTGCTTTTGCTCTAAATTCAGCAATTTCGGAACAAACTTCGCTGCCATACGTTTCATGCCAAAACATCCGAGAAAATTGCATGGCATGAGCCGATTGATATGCCAACATCCTCTGCAACTTCCCTAATAGTGATTCGACGATTTTCCAAAACCATTTTCTTCACTGTTTCGATGTTTTCTTCGTTTGTTGACGTGTTTGCAACTCCAGGACGCTCATCGTCATTAACATCTTCTCGGCCTTCTGTAAAGCGCTTGTACCACTTATAAACACTTTTTTGAGACAAAGTAGACTCGCTGAATGCCACAGTCAACATTTTAAGTGCGTTGGATCACTTTATTCCATTTTTAACGCAAAATTTAATACATATTCTTTGATCCATTTTTTTTTAAAGTAAAAAATCGAAGAACACACAAAAACGTGACTAACCTTTCCAGTTGTCAAAAACAAACCACTAATCCAAAATGGCTGATAATGCTAACATATGATAAATATATGTGTACCAACACAACAACAACAAAAAATCGATAATCGAATGTACACAGCCCGCGAAAATTCAAAATTCACCTTTTCTTTTGAACACACCTTGTATTATAATGGTAGGACATTTTTTTTACTAGATTTGTGCTGATGTGTTAATGAAGCGGTTTAATGGTCAAAGTTTTAAAAAACTAAAAAAACGTGCAGATTCGAAAGCAAGAAAATTATATACTTACTGATCAAGGAGATCATAATATTATTATACACATATTCAATCAAAATAATTGGGAATAGTTTTGCATATAAATTTTAGCATCGGGTATATAATAAATTATCATAATTAGGTACCGAATCGTGAAAGTTAACTCGTACAAATTAATTACCTGCACAGAATTGCACCAGTGGCGTGCTGCAAATGCCTACCGGGAACTGGTTTGGTAAATGGGGGGATTAGGGAAGAATTACGGCTGAGTGTGGTGGCAAGTTTGTGAGCTTGGACTCGAGCGAGGATTCATACCATCATCAGAGGGATTATGCTAAAGGAAATTAATATATTGAAATTAAATGCAGTTTAATATAAGCTGCCGGAGAGTAAGGATTTTAATGAAATAACGTTGTCATTGTTTCATATTTCATACATTTATTTATTTAACAGCGGCAAAAGAAAACTTCTATCATTTTTCTCTTGCAAACCGATTTCGAAAATCGATATTTAAATAAGGATTTGCAAACCCTAATTGTGTGCAACTTTTCGATTCAGTTAATTAAATAATATAATATGAATATGTTTGTTTACATGGGTTTAAAATGCTGCGAATATATTTTCTGTTCGTGCTATATTGTAGCTTAAAGTTGTGAGTCAGCACACATCTCAATCTGAATATAACCAAATAGTGGTACATGCTCACACCACAAGAGTAACTGCAAACGATGGACTTGTAATTCCCAGATATCAAAATAAATACGATCTAAGAACGTTAGAATAGTACGTCCCAAAAATGTTACCAAATTTAATCAAATAAAAATGTGAACTAATTTTCAGAGGGTGCTGAAAAAACTGTTATTTGAAAAGAATTTTTGGACTAATCTTTTTTTGTCTGATTTTCTCTGTAATTTTGTACACATTTCTTTCTATAAATACATATCTAATGTCTGAATAAAATAATAACGTAATATGTATGTACCTGTCCTAAATTTAAAAAATATAGATTACTAGAACCCGCTGATAAACTGCTATTCAGCAGTTCAACGGGACTTTATTGTGATATATATACATATCACGTAGAATGTCAAAGTTTTGTAAAGTTTATTATTTATTAACAATTATTGCTGGGGACATAATAAATAAAATAAAACTTTGGGTAAATTAAATAAAAGAATGTAAAGAAAGCTTTATCTATTTATTAAAAAATTACTGAGCAATACATCCAAGCGTCATGGACAGAAGATTTGATAAATAAAAATGTATTTATGAACCGTATTCATTGGCATGAAATAAATAATCCGTAGTTTACAGAAGACGGAGTTCGGCAGTGATCTTTTTCTCAGGGGGGGGGTCGAACCTTTTGGTGCACGCCACTGATTGAATACCGGCTTCAGGTGACAAAATACTTGTGATGCCGCCGCCACGGGACGATATAAATAAAAGAAGCAGTTCCTATCTACAAGGTAACGTATCAACCCCCAGAGACAGTTCTTGGTATTTTTCTAGTGAAAGAATTTCAATAGTTATTTAAAGCAGTCCAGCGTGCGGGTTGCTAAGCCAAACCACCCCATCACCCCCTAAACACCGAGCACGGCTTCCAAACGACTTATCCGAGTAAAATCACACTACTTGTAGAAATGTCCCAACTCAAAAGAAGGTTCAATAAAAACCATATTCTTTAGAGTGAAACTTTTTTTACGTGTGCCAAGCTACCAGATTAAATTCTCTGTGAGATCGGGGGGAGGCTAAGCCAACTATTTTGAAATTCTTTGTGAATTCTAGAGACAATTTGATTCCGAGTGATTTGCGATGTACAGATTAACCTGAAGTTGGCTTTACAATAGACTGGCAATATCTTTTTCTTTAGATATTCTAAAAGGTTTCCATTTGAAATATACGGCAGGTAAACTGTGGAAGGTAGATTCATGAATATTTAAGCTATGAGTACAAATTGTTATTTGGAGCTGATAAAAAAAAAAAAAATATGTAAAAAAGAGAAGGGTTAGTTTTTTTTATCTGAATACCGCACAAGAGTCCCAACTGCTCCCAACTGTCTGAAGCCAGTGAGACTATGACATCCCCAATTGGGGAATGTTGCGAGGCTGAAGGTATTGGGTATATGAGGGGAAGGAGAAGAGGAAGGTGGGGAAATACCTGGCTATTCAGATCTGGTCACCAAACACGACTAAAAGCTATTTCAAGCAACGTTTCAATTCTGAATGAACCAGGGCGATACTGAGAGTATCTTCCACATACGAGTATATGTAGGTAATCTAATCTAAATACTAGATATATAATAAATAACATATCAGGGTTTAGGGACAAAAGTTGGTGTTTTAGAATAAAACCATTTGTAGAATAAGATTTAAAAAAGGAAAGAATAACCGTTCATTAATGCTTCCCTCACCGATGCACGATAAACATCGCAACGAAAAAGAAATGCAATGTGTTAGCTTTTAGCGGGCGTTGGATGTGATTGCGTACGGACGCGAAGCGAATACCAGACGCCGGATATACGGAGTTAAAGCCTGTCATCGCTTCCCGCATCTGGCGTCCGTAATCACTGCCTCATTAAATAATCCCATTTCAAATGTACAGTAGGTACACTTCTTGCTGGTCGATAGTCAATATCACCGAATATACAGTTGCTCGTCGATACAAACCGATACAATAATACTGCCGTGGTAAGTAATTACCATGGGAGTCATTCTCTAAATTGACATACAGAGATATATCATAATGAAGACAGTAAAAGTGGGGGAAAGAAACAGTATATCAGAGTAGAACAGGACATTAGTTTGTATGTGTACGTTCCTGATGAAGGTTCAGTTCAACCGAAACCGGTCGATAAAACATAAATATATATCAAATATAGTGGATTAATATAAAAAAATAATAATAATCTATCATTTAAATTAAATCTTTTTATTTTAATTTTAAGTTCAAGATTAATATGTAAAACTGGATGTTATTTTAACGTTTTTAATGATAACTATGTATATTTTAGTAATAAAAAACCTAACTATAATTAACAATAATTATATATAATTAATAATAATTATGCATAATTAATAATAACAATACATAATTAATAATAACAATACATAATTAATAATAACAATACATAATTAATAATAACAATACATAATTAATAATAACAATACAATTAATAATAACTAAGGTTGACACATTTCGTTTTAAATTATTAAAATAAGCCATCTATGAAATATGTATAAAAAAAAACTTTTTTTGTCAATCCTGACCACTGCCATCTATCTATATGTGGGATCTGTAAACATTAGGTCAACACATTCGCCATTTCGAACAAGATTGCAGTTATGTTGGCTCGTTTCAGTGTTGTTGGTGAATTTAAATAATTTGTTGTGAAAATACTTAATTTTTTACTCATTGTTATGAGTCCTACATGAGTAGATTACATTTAATTGTTCGGGCTTTTTATTGAGTATTTGTTTAATGCATTAATTGTTGTCATCATTACTCACTTGCCATTTTATGCAAAGTTAACATTTTAACAAATGCCAGAGGTGTTAATAATAATACATTTTAACATTTTTGCAGTAGTTGACACCCTCTGTCAACTACTGATACATTGTTATTTTATTTCAACCAATATATATTATTATATTGCCGTAAATTCAGCTACCTATAGGTATTGTCAAAATCTTTCTACCATGCTTCTATCCAGTAGTTGACACCCTCTGTCAACTACTGATACAATCGATATTTTATTTCAACAATATATATTATTTTATTGCCCGTAAATTCAGCTTTCACCTATAGGTATTGTCAAAATCTTTCTACCATGCTTCTATCCAGTAGTTGACACCCTCGGTCAACTACTGATACATTGTTATTTTATTTCAACCAATATATATTATTTCATTGCCCGTAAATTCAGCTACCTATAGGTATTGTCAAAATCTTTCTACCATGCTTCTATCCAGTAG
>JAHDVE020004319.1:0-130180 GCA_022606495.2 Halesus radiatus
GGTGAAAGACCACCATTCAGAATCGAAACGTCGCTTGAAGTGGCTTTATCCGTGTTTGGTGACCATATCTGAATAGCTAGGATCTTCCCAACTTTCCTCTTCCCCGTCTCCTTCCCCTCCTCAACACGTTCAGCCTCACAACCTTCCCCAGTTTGAGATGCCAGAGTCTCACTGGCTCCAGAGGGTTAGGGACAGCGTTGTGTCAGGATTTAAATATATATATATTTAAATCCGGTTAGGTTAGGTTAGGTTAGGTTAGTACATCAGTGTATTAAGCTGTGATAACAATACTGTTAATTTATTAAAACATAACTAAAGTAAAATAAATTATAGTGAACATTGAAAAAGCTATAAGTATTGGCTTATCGTTGAGGGGGTCCGAAAACCGTTGAGCGCCGCACACCACCTCACCCTCTCCACCACTACACCGCCGAGCTGCGAGCTGCTAGTCAAGTACCGCGTACATCCGTCAAACGGCCGTACACCACTGGGGACACGTGGCAGGGGTACGCAACGATCGGCCTGAGAACCGACTGAAACTGAATAACTGTAAAATCCATTTAAAGTGAGACACTAAAAAATATACGTTTTTCAATCTGCTAACGCAACAAATGATACGAATCTGTAAATTCTACCCAAGTGGTTAAAAAATGTATTAGATTTCTGACGACTAAAGTTCTTATCCTGTAAGCTTTTAGGTTCTTTGTAAAATACGCACTGGAGTTTCAGTAATTCGCTCGCTTTGCTAACTTCGGTACGCACTTGATAGAAATAGAAACATTACGGTTTGAGGATTTTGGTGTTTATTTATTGACGCCTAAAGGCCCCTCTACATGATGGCCGTTGATGGGCCATCATCTGGCCGATGCGATGGCTTAATAACTCTAGCCCAATAAAAATGGAAATAGATTCAGAGGTATTTTAATAAATGTTTTTATTTACTTAATTTAAATACAATATTTGGAGCGCCACAATTTATGAAATTACCCATTTCAGGTTTATTTTTATATAGGGATTTCATATACATTCATGAAAATAAATAATTCGACGAATTTTATAGTTTCATCACATGTCCAAACTAACGACATTACGTTTAAAAATGTTTCGAGGCTACGTAAATATTACTTACTAGGAGGCCATCTCCGGAGCACGTTCAAGCGGATACTGAACAGTTCGCAAAGTGCAGGGGGCGCCATCATCCTTCGATGTGTTAAGAGTATTTAGTTTGACCACTTTTATAAATGTTTTGTAACTTGCTTACAGCAGTCAAAATCACACGAAACAAACATGGACGGCAGTAATCTAAAGCTGCTCCCAAAATGGGTGTCACGTGACCTTTGCCTCCATCTTTCAAAGTCGTACTTAGGTCAAGTCTATTAACCGCCCGTATTTTGGGTTATTATTCAAAAAGTTGGTACGAAACATCGTTTTTTTTCATTAGATTTCGCAATAACAATACGTGTTTCCAATATACCAACTTGTATGGGATACTACTAAACGGGATGACGCAGGAAAAAACTTGGCGTATGCGAATGTTTTGTGGGTTTCGGGTATAGTCTTTTTGTACTTGAACGTATCACGTACGTTCATATGAGTAGGGAGTTTAATTCTGACGTCAATGGTTACCTTCAAATTAATTACGTTATAGAATCAGATGATGTCGACGTGAGAAGTTGCATGAACGTGAATGAAGCAATGGGTTTCCCGCCTTGAAAGAAATTATTTTTTTTTTTTTTTTTTTTTTTTTTTTTTTTTTTTTTTTTTTTTTCGAAGAAGAATTCTTCTTCTAGAAGGTTTTCACTTTGTGATGTCATTATGTATTTTAATTAAAACAAAATAACTTTGTATACATCACTTTATTAATATACAATATTACAACATGTTTCGTGAGCGATGCTCACATCTTCAGGTATCAATGTATACTGAAGTTAACAATTAAATTATAGAACAGTTAGATTTAAGTGGGGAGGGGTGGTAGGGGAAAGACAAGTAATTGGGGAATTACAATCAGGAAATTACAATAATTTGGAAATTACAAAGATTTAAGTGGGGAGGGGTGGTAGGGGAAAGACAAATAACTAGGAAATTACAATCGTTAAAGGAAGGTGACAAAGGAATAATTAAGAAATCGTCAAGTTGTTGGAATGGTCATTAGAGTAGGAAGGCCTGGTAAGTGGGAAAATATTTAATATAGGGTTATTAAAAAAGTTTTTTTGTTTGTTGATTATATCAATTTTTAAATTATCGCTTTTCCTAATTTCTAGTATTTCTAAATTATTAATTTGTGTTGTTTTGTATCCCGTATGAAGTATTTTTAATCCTGTATCTATATCAAAAGTATGATCATTTTCTATTAAATGATCCGCAAATTCCGATTCACTGTTATTTTTTAATGCTCTAATATGTTCTTTAACTCTAATGTCGAAACTTCTGGTGGTTTTACCTATATAAAATGCATTACAGTCATGACAGTTGAGTTTATAAACTCCCGATTTTTTAATACTAACATCACTATCTTTATTATTTAAAACATAATTCTTCAATTTGTGTGTAGAACGCTGGTTGAATACTAGTTGGAATATTTTTGTTTATTAATTTTGACCAATCATTATCTACAAATAAAATTCGACGCCATTGTTTATTTATATCCTTTGACCCTGGGTAAATATACTGCTTTATGTAACGTTGTTTGATTTTTTTATTTAATATTTTATCTATCAATTTAGTGGGATAATTATTTTCCTCATGGCTTCAAAATTGTCGCCGTTATAAAAATTTGGTGCAAAATGTCGTTTTTATTTAATTGTTTATATCAATATCGATAATAAGAGGGCGCTGCGTCAAAGATGTGTGTATTACCGATGTATTTTATAATAAAAGTTTTGTCTAAAATCATAACTGACGTAATAAACCGGCATCACAGGTATAATTGTGGTTGTCATTGTGTATCAAAGTTTAATTTATTATAGTCAAATGCCTACATTAATTACAAAAGAAAATATATGTAGTAAAAATCGATAGTCTATTCTTTGGTGATAAAAAATATCAAGTCTGGGAATGGCATACGAAATGTAGTAATATTATCTGTTTTCTATCAATCTACTACTATATGCCCCTAAAAAGAAGTGTGTGCTAAGACAGTGTGTTGTGTAGCGGTTCGTCCTCTCTGCCTACCCCTGTGGAGAAATGGGGTGATGGTTAGATATCTTTTGTTAATAATTATAATTATTGGTTGAATTTTATAGCGCCCTTTTTGTGATAATAAACCTCAAAGCCGCTGTACAAATATTACTTCCTATTCTCAATCTAATTATTTGCAAACAGATATAGAAAAACATACTTACTGCAGCTGCAGCTGGCAGGTCGCTTCAGATGAACACAGTTTTATTAGGAAATTTAAACTTAGAGAAGATATGATTTTTACAGTTGCTATTTTATCCTCCTTTTCTATTGATGTTACATTTATTAGAAGATTGGTGGATTAAGAAGAGTTGGTATTTATGTAGAATATTTATATTTTTTATGACTGGAGAATATTTATAAAATAACCTTTAAAAGCTTATGAAGTTTTCAATAGATATTTAGATTTTCTTTTTACACATTTAGTTATTTACTGTGTTGCGGGCTGTGGACGCATTTGCCCACCGGGGCGTGAGTTTTTTTAAACTTTTTCTATAAGTGACTTTATGTAAGCACTAACCGGCTAGCCTAGCTAAGGAATTTGTTCAATATTATTAGTTAGTTCGCTTCGTGGAAAAGGTTGGTGTTTTCTATTCCGATGTACTGCGCTTCTACGGAAGCTTTGTCAGTGTTGGTGGCGACACAACACAGGCCCCGACACAAACACAAACACATAACTCAGACACAAGCCGCACAACGGCCTATCCACAAACAAATACCACAGTCACCGAACACAACAGTCCGTTGGAGAATTACCAACGGATAGGTCCTCAATCCCTCCTCTTTCGTTCCTTACAAACCTCAAATTGACAGAAGTGACAAAAAATCTCTGCACAGGAAAACAGTTGTCAGTTTGACATTAAATACAGTTCTATTTGACAGTTTTTTACGTCAAAATTTAAAATAAAATATAATCAGTGAAATTACATATTTATAACACAGTAAAAAAATGTTTTACATTGCAGTGTGTACGTACTTATAATATGATTAATCTAACGTACATTAATTAATTAATTACATGTGAAGAAAAAAACAATTACAAGGTCATCTAGTGCTAATAAGAAACACATTATTTAATAATAAAAAGTGACATTGGGAGATAAACTATAATAAATTGTATCATACATAATACGTGTATAATAAACAATATATAAAACTACGGAAGTGACAAAAAACCGTTGAAATTTAAATTAGTTAGCAAATTTTGATATTTACCGTTTAAAGTTATATAGAAGTGATTAAGCTCTGAGATTCTAAATAGTTTTTGTTAAATTTATATAAATAATATTTAAACATAATGGAGGTTACGGACTTGATCTGGGAGGGGAATGTTCAACAGGATGGTTGCGAAGTGTGTCAGTGTTCTAGGTAAGTTTTTTAAATTATTTTTTTCTAATACGCTAATCACAGTTACGCCGATTCCCCGGAGGGTTGAGCAGAGAGGATTACCCTCCTCGGACGTCCAGAATTATTCTACAATTCACTTTCGCGTCGCACTTTATGTTAAAACATTCACATACCGTCAGGACCAATCCGACAAACTGTTTTTTTATTATTATTTGGCCGCATGCAGGACCAATCTTAGGATAAATTCTCCAATTCCCCGTGTTTGTGCGCAATATAACGCACACTATCGACATCCTCCACAATACCCTTTCTAAATATCGAACCGCAGTAATACGTACGACCATAAATTGAGCACGAGTATAAAATTTATCTACAGCACCTCCTGTCCCGATCCTATGTTTTCTAATAAAACATCTGTATTTAACCATTGTTAGCACAATAAACTTTGTTGGCTAACTTTTGTTAAACTTCCTTTGTATATATATATTTGTATTAAGGCCATCCACCGGCTAAAATTTTAACGAAATCACGCGCTCCTTATGCAGGTGGCGACAAGGTTCAAAATCCCGCTGTACATCGGCCGCATGTTTCGATTTCGGCAAAAAAAACATCACCAAAATGCGTGTTTTATTCTATTTTGTAAAGCTCAGACATAATTATTAAAATGTTTTACGGTCATATTCTAAAAAACTTAATTTATCACAATGAACAATGTGAAAATATGGGAAAAAGAGTTCATAAGTAGGAGATTTTGCGCTTTAAACATTTTTTTAATGTCTCATACTTTATTTTTTTCTAAGCTTATAAAAAGACATACCAAAAAAATTGACGGTTAAATGAAAGGCCAAGGTGTGATCTACTTGCACTATTTAATTCAATTATCTATGATATTTCTAGGCCAACAAATTCTCAAACCGAAAACACAAGATTTTGCATTACTTCCCATTGCATCGCCTTAAAAGCTGTTCGGTTCTTACAAATAAATGTGCAGGTCCACACCGCCTCGTTCTCGCATTCTTTCAATGTAATCTCTTCCATCGCTTTAATAAGGCCAATCCAGCTGTTGTATAACAAAGCAGCTAATCTTCCCAACAAGCCCTCCATTGATATGCTCGGTGTAACCCTAAGTGACCAGCTCAGGTATGGGGGCTCCATGGAAGCCAGAGTAGAGTTAGCCTCTCAGAAGCTGGTGTACTGTACAGAGCCCGCAGATACTGCAGATAGTACGCAACTGTTGGCCCTGCACAAATCGCAAGTACGTCCCACAGTCACCTCTGGTCGGGAGCCCCAGAAAATCTGAAAAAAAACCCTTGACTCTGTGCAGAAACGGGCGGTCCGTTTGATAGATTCACCAAACGGATTGTAATCTTTGGAGCACAGACGTCGGGTGGGAATGCTGTCCTTGTTCTACCGGTATTTTAATGGAAGGTGCTCTGAGGAACTAGCGTCGTTGATCCCTTCGGCACCGGTGCACAGTCGGGAAACACGCCAAACGCGCGCCCAACATTTGCGCATGGTTGACACTTGTCACATAAGAACGGGTCGCTTCTACGTCTCGTTCTTGTGTTCAACAGCTCAGGTGTGGAATGATTTGCCGGCCTCTGTGTTTCCTCCCTCCTACAACATGCGTCTCTTCAAGACCCAAGTTCACTCATTCCTACCCTCTAAAAGACCCTCCACACGGCATCCCTAAAAATAATATAGACCTTGAGGGAAATTATTTCCCTCAGGGTCTCCTGACCAAAGTGCGTTGTTAAGTCTGACATCACCTGAAAATACTTGGTATAGCTCTGGTGAAAGATCACCATTCAGAATCGAAACGTCGGCGTTGTTTAAAATGTCTCCGGTCTTGTTTAGTTTCCAAATCTGAATAGTCAGATGCTTCCCAACCTTCATCTTCCTCTTCTCCCTATCTTTAACTCGCCTCAAACTCCAATAAATGAATTCTGAGCATTTGGGACTATTACGCGATATTGATAGTTGAACAACAAGTACTTCCCGATGGTCATACTTCCTCAAATTGTAGATGGGGTGAGAAGATGCGGAAGAGGATGCTTAGAAAACACCCGGCTATTCAAGACTAGCCACCAAACATGAGTTATGAGGTTGGCATCTCGCCAGGGCGATACTGAGAGCATCTAATACCTACCACTCCGGTGACAATACTGACAATGCGAGAGTTACATAACTCATAAAGCGACCTTCGTATTGCGTGGTAAGATAAGTTTATTTAACTCCTTTAAAGGAAGTCGATTGTGTGAACCTTCGCCAGCGCTTCTCAAACGGCGGTTACCCCTTTCATATCTTCTTCTTCTTCTTCTTATATCTATTATATTAAGAAAATGGCCCGGGCGGGCGGTGTGTGTTTGTTTTGCATACAAATCTACAGTTTTATTCCGAGCTTGATGAAATTACTTGACCTTCAAAATGAGAGGAAGGTCAAGGTCTACATGACATTTCATAAAACCACCCCATTATCCCTTTCCCACCCCTTAAAGCACAATGATGGCACTTCTTGATGAAATTTCGCACATTGACGTTCAAAACAAGGGAAAAATTACTAGGTTAGTGGTAGGAGTAGGGGTAAGGGCAGGGGTAAAGGGAAACACAACCTTTCATAACCCCGGGCAACGCCGGGTACTTCAGTTAGTATCAAAATAAAATTGTAATGTTTTATTATCTTTTTTTTGTAACAAGTTAAAAAACAATGATATCCTCGCTAGGCTTTCCCGAGCTGGGGATTTCTTATACAAAGTATGAAATTAAATTACATTAAATTGACAAAATTGCTGAAAAATAAAATATTTGTAAGGTGAGGTGTTTTAGGTGCAGTTGAGTGCTTTCGGTGTTAGTCTGTATTTGGTGTTGATATATTTTCTATTTCAGATCTCCCTATGTAACGTATCCAGCGTTTTTTTTTGTTTTAAAATTTAATAATGTTGTAATTTTTGAACGAGATTGGAAGTTTCTTGGATACCCCTAATCCGTAATTACACCTCCCCTTTTGGTCGGCTCCCACTCCAACACCTAAATATTCATGAATTTCTATCAACATTTTATATCTTAGTTTACGTTAAATTGTGAAAATGTTTTAGAGGGGATGCCACGTCCCCCTAACTGTCGGTAGCAGTTGGGACTCTCTCGCTATATATTTTTATAATTTTTAAAACAAGACAAACAGTTTGAGAATCTGCGTTGTGGATGTACCGGTTTACGTTTTCTTATCTTTGTTCGGATAAGAATATTGACACACTTTAATTTTTCAACTTTTCATTCACTTCTTTGGCATACAATGTGAATGTGTTCCTTCGGTATTATATTATTCTTTTTATAAAGCACTTGACGTATTTTCATAACGGTCAAAAGCCAGATGACGCAATGACGATACGTGACGAAAACTGGATAAAACTGGAACGAATCAGAACCATCACGACGTCTCCCGCGGGAGATGGACTGCCACACAGCTCGGTCTCGGTTAGCACACAGCCTGCTCGCTTCATTCGCATTCATACATCAACTCAAACACTCTCCTATGTTATTCTGACTCTTGACGTCGTCTTTTTGCCAGGTTTCGAATAACCTGGACAGACTGCAGACAGACAGGGGACAGACTGCAGACAGACAGGGGACAGACTGCAGACAGACAGGGGACAGACTGCAGACAGACAGGGGACAGACTGCAGACAGACAGGGGACAGACTGCAAACAGACAGGGGACAGACTGCAGACAGACAGGGGACAGACTGCAGACAGACAGGGGACAGACTGCAGACAGACAGGGGACAGACTGCAGACAGACAGGGGACAGACTGCAGCATAAATTTCTTTAATTTATTATTTACAAATTACGTATTCCAATCGAAAATCTTAAAAAGGAACTCTAGTGAAAAATATAATGACTTCAAAAATTTATATTCATATAGATCAGCAAACGCCGATTCTGAATACACTCGTATACGTAGAATTTATAAATCGATATTTAAAAGACAATAAAAAAACAGCTCATCAAAACACCGTGTTATGTTGGTACCATTGCATTTGGAATATCTGACGTCACATGCGCATTCTGTTTTTGGATTAGTATGAAGAAAAAAAAATGTTTCGATTTTATTTTGTATTTTAAAGATGTGTTTTTTTAGATTTGGCAAAATTTTTAATTAATTTGGGTAATCATTCAAGAAAGAAATTAGAGTATTCATGAGCAAACCAATTATCAATACGGATATTATGATAATGTTAATGCTCAATACTGTTATTATTCTTTGATTTAAAGTTTCTAAAAAGGTGCATAATTTTATTACTTGTGCTTAGTTATGGTTTCCCATGAATAGAATATACAATTATGTAGGGTAAAACTCTTCCTTGTTTTGACATTTGACATTCTAACCTCAAAACTGATCAAAACCGACCGGCTATAGATTTGGAGCGTTTTGGCGGACTTTGAAAAATTGAGACTTTGAAAATTATTTTAACTATGAAAACTAACTTTAGATAGATAAAAAAATGGACTGGAGTTCCTTATTATCCTTATTTAATAGACCTACTTAACCTAATCGATTTATTATTTCTAATTTTGAAACTGTCAATTCATGGTGGAATTCCATATTAAAATGATTTTTTTTTATTAAAAAACCTTTGTAACTTTTTTTCCACTTATTTATTTTCGACCGGACCGGTTTCACCCTATCGCGGGCATCCTCAGACTGGTACAATGAATACTAAATCTATGGTATATATAGCATGGATGTCGGGAGTTAGTTCCCTGCTTTCGAATATTGTTTTTATTATTTGAAATTTATTTTATTGCTGACGGTACTGTTTATTATGTTTTTAAAAACTACTTTCCGGATGGTTTATTACCCTCTTTATTGTGTTTATTTACTGAATCTATGTTTTTATTTTTATTATATAAATAATGTAACATAAATTCAGTAAAGTAAATCAACCCATCAGATGGTAATAGTAATAAGGCCGAAGCGCCGCAGTACTAGATTCACATTAGCTTCGTACAGACCGGCCGCACAACGCACGTGAGCCGCTCCCGACTGCAAATAGTCGGAGTAGATAGGTCTTATTTCAATTAGCGAGACACTTCTAGGGATTAGCTGTTCTCTTCGGTGTTTGCCACCCTCACTATAATAGCCCGTAGTACTAATGCCTGTACAGTGCATGATGTAAAACAATGTTGTGAGGAGGGTTAAGGAAGGGGCTCGGTTCCTCCGGGTCTTTAAGAGGCTAGTGATTCACACCTTTTAATCACGAATAACTGTGTCCGAATAGCCAGCTACTTCCTAACCTTCACCCCCCTATCTCCTTCCTTCCGTCTTTCAACATTCTTCGTCAAATTCTGTAAGCAATAGCCCCACTCGTTATGAGCAGTTGGAACTCTTGTGCAAAACGACAACAAGAAAAAAGTTGAAATAGAACGCGTACTCTAGCTAGTGGAATTCTTGTACGCCGTAACTAAAAAAATAATACACTCATTAAGTGCGCGGTCGAAGCAATTCAATTTATTTATTCCCCTCAAATTCCCTTTCGTTCTAAACAAAAGTGAAATTATAAGTTTTGTAGCGGTACTCCAATGAAAATAAAACTGATTTTGCTCTCAGACCTTTCATACAATATATTAGAGAGATGTAACACTATTGTGCCCACTGAATGATTGCGTTATGGGCGTGTCTGTGTGCCCAAAGTTACTGGCAGAGGAAGGATGAAAGTAGACTGAATGCTGTAGAAATGAGATCCCTGAGGCGTATGTGTGCTAAAACATTTAATGACCGTGTAAAAATGTTGAGATTCGCAAAGAATGCAAGGATGGTGTGAGCGTAATGAGAAAGATTTAGAAAGGGAAGCTTAGATGGTTTGGACATGTAGAGCGGATGAACGAAGAAAAGAGTGTAAGGAGAGTACCAAATAGTTTTTCCGGCCCATGTCAAGAGGCAGAATAACAGGAGAGTATGTATGAATGTGAATGAAGCAAAATGTATGTGACAAGATCGAGTTGTTTGACGGTCCGTCCTCTGTGCCTACCCCTGCGGAAAACCGGCGTGATGGTTAGTTTGATCTGTCATTATGTTGTATCTTATAGTTTTAATATAATCCTGACGAAGGAAGGGAACCTGCTTCCTAAACCAGCCGATCATTAAATTAAATTGAAGTGGTTGAAAACAAATGCCATATCTTCATATTTTTATTGTTCAATTTTTGGACCTTCGCATAATATTTAAATTCTAGTAAAATTGACGTCGATGTATATGTCGACCTCTCCTGCGTAAAGTATCGTATCAGGCAAAATCTCGGTGCAAGTCGACTTTTTATTGCTTTGCACCAAGTTTAGGATCTCCATTGTCAATTACGGGACATTTTTTTTTCTTTTGATCCTCCATAGCTTATTTACTTGCGGTTTTCTCCTCCTTGTTATTCAATGCCCTCAGTATCCTGTTAAAAACCATGTATATAACGTCATGTAATATTCTCTTACTCTGTTATTATTTGTACCTACTTTACATTTGATTATTTATACCCCTAGTTTATTTTATTTATTTATTTATTTGTTTATTTTTTTATTTGTTTATTTATTTATTTTAAATTGTGCATGTCAGTGAGTCTGCTGGTCATATTCGATGTCATAGCTTTAATTTGCATTTATGTACTATAATATATTAGGTTAGGTTAGTTAGTGCAAAGCGCATTTGAGGCGAACCTTCACAAAGCTACGCCATAGAAATTAATCATGTCTCTTTAAATCACTCTCCTGTAAATTTCCCATTTTGAGTTAGGCTGCTCTCTGACGGTCCGGTGAGGAAGGAACATTTCACTCGTTCCTGCAGACACTGCACAGAAAATTCAAGTTTGCTAAAGTAAGGTAACGGTTTGCAACGCAGTCCATTGTGGGACTTTTCTGCGCAGTGTCTCCAGTAGCTAGTGAAAAGTTCATTCCTCATCGGACCGTCAGGGGTCGATATATATACGAGTATACTGTCTCGGGTGTGGGGGTCGATAGGTATTTCATAAATCAATGTTTATTGTTTATCCATGGCCACAACGAAAGAAAGACAAAAAGGTTGTTAGATTTTTTAACCATAATTCCTCGTGCTTTCGAAAACCGTTATTTTTATTAGTCGCCAAGTATTTATGTTCGCAGTAAAACGATTTTCACCCTAATTAGCAGCCAAAGGATTTTTAAAGCCGATTGTAAAAATTCCTGGTTTTATCTTTGCGCTATAGCTAATATTGTATTTGAAATTTTGACATTTTTACGATTTAAGCTTTTTGACCGTTATTTAAAAATATATTTTTTTTAATTTCTATTTCTTTCTCATGAAAGCTGTATTTTGTGCACTTTAATTGTAATTACCTGAGAATATTCTTAGTTTTTTTTAATATGAATTTTTATGATACACCGATGCTCTATGTACCCGGCCTTGCTCTGGATTATTTGTATTTTTGTAAAAAACGTTGTGATTTCTTGCTTGTCGTGTGGGCGCCATAATTGATTTAACAGCGAATGTAATGCCGTGTGACGACTATTACTTGTAAACAAAGAAACATTCATTCAAACATTTATTTTTTTCAAAATATGTCTAAATAATAAAGTTGTTATGTAGGTAACTGCTTGTGTTTTGAATTTTGAAAATACTCTATCCAAACAAACCTTCTTTTGAAATTGTAATCTGTGGCTAACAAGAGTGGTATATCTATGGGCTAACCTAAATAAAACATGGCGGGTTCAACGTTTTTCCTACTAATTTTAATACGTTATAGCAACAGTTTCACACAATAGATTTCATTCAAACTACTCCCTAAACCTTCCCGGCACTAATACGAACAAACTGTTATATGTTCAGCGAAACCGGTAGAGTAATTTTTAAAGAAAATCGAGGATACACAGATATATAGAGATAAATCATTTACTAACGTAACTGGGCGTCTTGTCCAGGGCTAGAAGATTTTCCTATAGTGACCAGATGCAGATCCAATATCAAATAGCTCCAACAGTTGAATTCGGGCTCCCAAATGCCTGTTAAACCTGGTTGATTCCGTGCAAAGGAGGGCGGTCCGTCTGATTGACAACCCGTTGTTAACTGACTGCCATCTCTGATGCACATACGCGGTGTAGGTATGCCGAGTCTGTTGTACAGATATTTCAAAGAAGTCTGCTCGAAGGAGCTAGCAGCGTTGATCACGTATGTGAAACTCGACGGACGCGAGCGGAAGATCCGTTCACAGTTGATGTTGGTTTCATGAGAACGGGTCGTTTCGCCGATTCGTTCTTCTGTAAGTCGGCTCGTATGTGAAACGAGCTACCGGCATCTGTCTTTCCTCTTAAATCCCTTGCTACGGCCGTTCATCAACCCGCCTCACTACGTTCCCCAACCGTTCCCCTATATGTGCTCTGTACATACTGAGGCGCTCTTATGGTGTCACATAAAAAATAAAAGTAACCTTCACGCCATTTCCCCAAAAGAGTAGGCAGAGAGAATAGACCGCCACAGGACTGCTTCATTCGCATTCATATATAGTGTCATACGTACACCTCTGTTATTCCGTGTCATGTCTTCCTCGAGCGTCCCCGACTTTTTCTGTCATTATCTTCCGCGTCATAAATTCTTCAACAATTTCACGAATAATCTGACAATATTCAGTTTCCTCATACCACGCGCCGCGCAATTAGAGTTGATGCGAACAAAACACACTTAGGGCTGTTCGTGTAATTGGTGTAATCTGTATTCACTTTCGGCAGCAATATATCTACGCGAAGCGTTACTGAGAAACAGCTTTGTCTTGCTTAAGCCTACCTACATGTTATTAGCTAAAAGGGGACAACAAGGAGCGTACTAAACAAGTGAAATATATTAATAATAATTGGTGAAATTTTGTGAAAAATCGCTTCGAGGAATATTCGGAAAAACGCGCTGTAAGCAAGCAATCTATCGGAGTGAGTACTTTGTTCGCGTCGACATTCGCTGCGGTAGCTAACGTCATCATTACAGCGAGAAACTGTTGCTTTTTTAACTTTATTTTCGAGTCCCAATTGCTACCAACCGTACGGAGCCAGGCACACTATGGCATCCTCAATTGGGGAATGTTGTGAGGCTGAAGGTAGTGGGGAAGGGAAGAGGAAGGTGGGGAATACCTGGCTATTCAGATCTGGTCACCGAACACGGCTAAAGCCATATCAACCAACGTTTCAATTCTGAATGGTGGTCTTTCACCAGGGCAATACTGACAGTATCTTCCACTCTGGGACCTGCGCAAATATACCATATATTATTTTTAATGAATCAATTGTGAAATAACTCTAACTAACTAAATAAGGATTTGAACCCGCGACCTTTGGATTCGTAGTCGAGAGCCTTACCACTTACGTCAGAGGCCTGTGCAGTGATAGAGGACGCAGGGGACTGATCGTGGGATCCCGACGCATTTGTCCACCCAGCCACTAACCGGGGATTAACCCCTTTCAACTTGCTGCGCGGCCATGCGTGACAATATGAACGTATACATATTCATTCATTTATACGACGGTAGTTTTTTTACAAATTAAGCTTGCTGGCGACATGTGCCCAGTTCGTTAAACTATGTGCCCCTCTCTTGATATCATCCGTTACACTTATACAGATTCCGTAGAATGATAGCGGTCGTTAAACCCACTCTAGCAATAATATTGAAATTTATTTACTTTTCCTTACTACGGTTCCAGAAAATTCCGGCGCGCTCCGGTGCTGTACACTCAGTTTACATTCAGACATTTGTTATTTTAAATCGTATAAACTCTAATAATTAACATTTATTAGTTAACTAACTGAATTACCCGGCGTTGCCCGGGGTTATTAATGGTTTGGCTTTGAGGTTGTGATGAGTTACCCCTACCGGCCGTACCCCTACCCCTACCGCGGTTCTGCGGTTTGGGTTGGTTTTGTATGTTGGCACGGCATCTACGGGAAGACTATTCCACACAATTGTAAAAAGGACGAGTTGATCATTGATCGTTAGCAGAGATTTGCTTTTCGAAGAGTAAACTAATACTTTGCGATGCAATGCGAGTTGTATGCATAATGTTGGGATTTATTTATTGAAAAATCATTGAAAGGGATATGCCGCCAGGCTCACCCATCTGCTAAACTTGACTTCTTCTCCTCAACCTTTTAAAGCACCTCTGTTAATTCTCTTCTATGTGGTTTGAATGGTTTGTAGTAAAGCTTTGAGGTTGTGATGTGATACCCCTACCCCTACCTCTACAAATACCGCTACAGATACCCCCCACCCTTAAACCATCTCCGGACAATACTGATCGTTTTGCGAGAAACCGTGCGCAAATCGGTCCAGTAGGTTTTTAGTCCATAGCGGATTCACTTACATTTTTTCAGGTAAATTTCAAGACGCTAGAGCTCTCTATTCGAGATATTGTCAAGACGATGTCTGCATACAAAATATGTACTTGCATCAATTGACTGAATTTAAACGGGCTTTAAAAACAAAAATATTTTTAAAAAATCCTACTGGCGATAAATTTTCATTTATTGTAAAAAGTAATTTTCTCAAGCCTCCGGTAGTTGTTTGGTTTCGGTTTCCTCCTTGTTTATGTAAAGTCAGTTATTGCTGAACATAACCCGACTGCTGTCTTAAAATATTACAATTTTTGCAGTATTATTGTGAATGTGCTATTTTTGTATAGCCGTGCATATACTGTGCAATATTTTGCAATTTTACTAGATGAATATGCACCTAAGGAGTACTGTAGGAGTAATATTAAGAATAAGCAAGAATGTACGAGGTGTGTTCAAAAGAAAAGGTGAATTTTGAATTTTCGCGGGCTGTGTACATTCGATTATCGAATTTTTATTTTGGTATGTTGGTACACATATGTTTATCATATGTTAGCATTATCAGCCATTTTGGATTAGTGGTTTGTTTTTGACAACTGGAAAGGTTAGTCACGTTTTTGTGTGTTCTTCGATTCAAAGAATATGTATTAAATTTTGCGTTAAAAATGGAATAAAGTGCTCCAACACACTTAAAATGTTGACTGTGGCATTCAGTGAGTCTACTTTGTCTCAAAAAAATGTTTATAAGTGGTACAAGCGCTTTACAGAAGGCCGAGAAGATGTTAATGACGATGAGCGTCCTGGAGTTGCAACCACGTCAACAAACGAAGAAAACATCGAAACAGTGAAGAAAATGGCTTTGGAAAATCGTCGAATCACTATTAGGGAAGTTGCAGAGGATGTTGGCATATCAATCGGCTCATGCCATGCAATTTTCTCGGATATTTTGGGCATGAAACGTGTGGCAGCGAAGTTTGTTCCGAAATTGCTAAATTTTGAGGAAAAGCAACGTCGCATTAGTATCGCTCAGGAGTTGTTGAATGACGATTTGCTCAAAAGGGTGATAACTGGTGATGAAACGTGGGTATATGGTTATGACGTCGAAACCAAGGCCCAATCATCCCAATGGAAGCGGCCAGAAGAGCCAAGACCGAAAAAATGTGAAGGTTTTGCTCACTGTTTTCTTCGATTACAATGGCGTGGTGCATCATGAGTTCTTACCAACAGGTCGTACGGTTAATAAGGAATACTACAAGGAAGTTATGCAACGTTTGCGTGAAGCAATACGGCTCAAACGATCGGAATTGTGGAAAAACAAATCATGGATTTTGCATCACGATAATGCACCAACTCACACATCAATACTTATTCGTGATTATTTGGCCGAAAACAACACCGTAATCATGCCTCAACCACCGTATTCACCAGATTTGACTCCCTGCGACTTTTTCCTATTCCCGAAACTGATGAGACCAATGAAAGGAAAGCGTTTTGCCGCAATTGATGAGATAAAGTCAGAATCGAAGAACGAGCTGATGGCCATACATCACCTCACAGAATGTATGAGGTGATGTATGAAGGTGAATGAAGCAAGAAGTATATGCCAATATCGAGTTGTTTGACAGTCCGTTCTCTCTGCCTACCCCTTCGGCAAACGGCGCGATGTTTAGTTAGTTATTTAGATATATATATAAATATATTCAATTATATTCAATTGCTTCATTAATTAAATAAATAAATAGCGATCACGGCGGGGGTAGGCAGAGAGGATGAACGGCCACACAACGCATTATGTATTGGCACGCACTCCTTACGTTTTATTTCACAAATATTTGTTATAAAATAATAAATACATATAAATATATTTGCGGCACGTCCCTCCAGGGTGTTAGATACTCTCAGTATCCCCCTGTGGAATGACCACCATCCAGTTTCGAACAGTTGTTTGAAATGGGTTTAGCCATCGCGTTTGGTGACCAGGACTGAATAGACAGGTATTTACCCACCTCTCTCTTCTCAATCTCATTCCCTTCAACCTCACAACGTATGGCAATAGGGGATGTCATAGACCCCCTGCCTCCGGGCAGTTGTGCGATGTTCAGAAAAAATATATTTTAATAAAATGAATATCAGTAGTCGGGAAAACAAAAAGTTATTAGCGTAATTATAGTCGGAAAATGTCGCTTGGGCAATGATGGCGAACTTAGCTATCTCAAGTGACCTGCCAGGTAAGTACGATGATCCTGTATAATATTATCTGCCTGTAAATATCATAATAACCTGTATATTTTAACGCGGCAATACGTTCATGGGTCAAATGCATTGTATATATTTATTTATTGTATAATATACGCCCTATATGGGTTTTTACATATAAAGTTAGTTATAATAAACAGGTGCAAAACACATCACACTAGGTTCAGAGATAATATAGTACCATTTTAAGTAAAAAGTTCAGAGACAAAAAATCAAAACATACCTCACATTCACTGTTACTTATACTCTAGACACATATATTTGTTTGTATTAGTATTCAGAGCATTTGAAAATGTCTACTATATCTGAGTATGTATTACCTACTGTGTGAAGTCGAGGTACCAATGAATATATATACATAGTGTGGTACTGCAGATTGAAGAACCGGTGAAAGCAATTTGTTAGCTATGAGTTGAAATAACAGATTGTCTATAGTTAGTGATAAGATGGGGAATTTGAAAAAAAAAAACGGAACCCGTTGCTTTGGAACACCCGACCAACTAACGAACTAACAAAAAAATTGATTGTATTTATGTCTTAGGCAGTGTTGATCCCCGCATGCATGCAATAATGTAACGTGCATACAAAATTAAATGCATATAATATTGCTGGCAGCTGCCACCTTCAGTTGGGTAAAGTTAGGTAAGGTTAGGTTAGCACGTGCCGCGCACGTAATACAATGCACCATCGTAAGTGGGTGAGCTTGCGTGTACTACCTACACGGGGACCGGAAACTCGTGGTTGAATTACGGCAATATATCCCGGAAGCGTGGTATTCGAAGGCCAAAAAATTATTAAATCGAAGCACTTCCTAAACGACATTGGAATCATACACTCCTCTCGAAATTTATTTTTTAACGTCTGGAAAAAAAGCGTGATGAGTAATGAGTAAGATTAAGAACGGGACGCATAGATGGTTTGGGCATGTAGAGCGAATGAACGAAGATGGGAGTGTAAGGAGAATATATGACGCGAATGTGAATGGAAGATGTCCGGGACGTCTGAGGAACACATGGCACAGTTGGGCCATGTCAGATGTCGGAATAACAGAAGAGAATGTATGAGACGATGTATGAATGCGAATGAAGCAAGAAGTGTGTGCCGAGATCGATTTGTTGGGCAGTCCGTTCTAACTGCCTACCCGTTCGGAAAAACGGGGTGATGGTTATTTACGATAAAAAATTATGTTTTCCGATCACACCGTAAAATTTTGATAATTTATTAGTTCTCGTGACATTCACGATCGTGGCGTTCTGGCATCATGAAATTTGCAGTTCTTTTTTCTGTATGGATTTACTTTATACCGATTTTTTATTTCACGATGATTTCACGATGAGCTAAGGAGCTTTTAAATATCCTGACCGCCAAAAAAATAATGAAATAGCTACCTCATACTGTTCACTTAATTTATTTTTTTATTTATCGAAAATGTTTTAGGCTCGCAACGACATTTCCATCGTTATCTTTGAAATGTTAATGTATCATTAAAAAATACGCCATTTTTAATCTGTTTTTATATTTTATCGATGTTTAATTATAATAATAAAGTGTGTTGATATTCTTAAAAAACCAGTTTGCTAAATTAATCTTTTCACTATAATATATAACTTTCTAACTAGCCGTTATCACGCCGTCTTCCCGCGGGGATAGGCAGAGACGATGTACCGTCAGACAACACATTCTGTCTCGTCACGAACTCATTGCTCCATTCACATCGTCTCTGACTCTTGACATGACCTGATTCGAGTATTTGATTGGCTTGATTTTTTTTACAGTAACTCCACACAGGAGGCCCCCCTGAGGGAAATTATTTCCCTCAGGGTCAATGTCATCTTTGGGGATGCTGTGTAGAGGGTCTTTTAGAGGATAGATAGAAATGATCCATGTTGTATGAGTGAGGAAATACAGAGGCCGGCAGATCATTCCGCAGCCGAGCTGTTGAACAAAAGAACTAGACGTAGAAGCGACCCTCATGTGACAAAAGTCAACCGTGTGGAAATGTTGGGCGCGAGTTTGACATGTTTCCCGATCGTGCACCGCGGCCGAAGCGATCAATGACGCTAGTTCCGTTGAAATACCGGTAGAACAAGGACCCGACGTCTGTGCTCCAAATAGTGCAGTCGAATCTATCAAACGGACCGCCCGTTTCTGCACAGAGTTAAGGGTTTTTTCAGATATTTTGTGGTCTCCCGACCAGAGGTGGCTGCCAAATTCTACAGAGGGAGGGACGTACTATTATTTAATATTTAACTGTTATTTAATTCCCTTAGTATCCAGTGAAAACCGTGTACATAATGTGACATAATATTCTCTTGGTCTGTTGTTATTTGTACCTACTTTATATTCGATTATTTACACCCCTAGCTACTAAATTGTTATATTATAATATTCATCTAGGTGAGTCTGCTGCTCGTGAATATCATAGTTTTAATTTGCAGATACACTACATGGTATATCTGTTATTTTACAATTAGGTGAACCTTCACAAAACTGCGCTATAGAAATTAACACTTATTATTATTATTATTATATACATCGTTATTTCACAGCACCCTCGCCCTGTTCGCGTCAAATGAAACTGCTCCATGTGTACGTAAGGTTGTGTTTTTTTTAGCATGTGCGCTTTCGGGGTCATATCGTATTGTTACAATTGAATTTCCCCCGTTCTCCCATCACCCCCTACCCTCCTTGGTGTCAACGAACCTTCTCCCCTTTACAAACTACGACAACAAGCAGCCCGGAGTCACCCGGGTGAACGTGAAGGTGCCCCTAGAATACCGCTTAAAGATTACTTTTGTTTTTGTAAGCAGAAATAGTTTGTATTCGATTATTACGAAATATATACGTTTTAAATATTTTACACTTGGAACAGACTGATTAGTCTGTATCTAAGATCGTGGACTGAACACGGTGGCTCTAACGAAAGAAGCTAGCAGTCCACCATGGAGTGCTGATACCGACCCTGATGTATGGCAGTGAGGCATGGATCTGGCAGAGGATGAAAGTAGACTGAACTCTGTACAAATGAAATTTCCGCGACGAATGTGGTAAAACCATGTATGATAGTGTGAAAAATGTTGAGATTCGTAAAGAATGCAAGGCTGATGTAAGCGTAATGAGTAAGATTAAGAAAGGGACAAGTGTAAGGCGAATATATGATGCGAATGGGAATGGAAAAAGAATCGACAGAAAGGACATCATCTCCAAGCACGTTCAAGCGGGCAATGAGCAGGCTCACCATTCTTTTTGACCCTCTACACGATGGCCGATGATGGGCCAGTGGCCAGTGGCCTTGTGTAGAGAGCCATGAGACGATACATAAATGTGAATAAAGCAAAAAGTGTGCGCCGAGCGACAGAGTGTCTTGTGGCGGTATACCTTCTCTGCATACCCCGCGACGAAACAGCGTGATGGTTAATATTGCTAAAATTATTTTTTTATTGATATAACGGAAAATAACTAATCTCAGTATCATATTCATTATTAATTGTTTTTATGTTTAATTCGTACAACTCTATTTAATTTTTTTATGTTATTAATGTTATTATTAAATTCGATTTACATTAAATTTAAAAAATAAACAAATAAAATAAATAAAACAAACAAACCTCAGTATCGCCCTGCTCAAAGACCAGTTGCTTGAAACTGACTAGACCTTCAACATCCTTGTCTTGTGTCTCGCTTTCTTCAACCTCAGAACATTGTGAAATTGAATTGCCATAGTCCCACTTGCTCCGAACAGCTGTTGTACGGCGTAACATAAAAGAAGATTGTGTTTTTCATATTTTATTTTCCTTGTATTCTAATTTTTAATTAATTAACGTATTTTTTATAGAACAATGATGTAATATATCTCTTTCTCTATCACTTCCTACGAAATGTACCTAAATTGGTATCGGAACTCTCTCTCGCACGCTCGTGACTACTTCTCTCTCCCTCGCTCCCGCGCTGTTCCCATTTAAAATTCAACTGATTTGTGCTCTGACTCCTTTCCGCTGATAACGTTCAACGATACTATAAAAAAACAACAACCTTTAAATCGCAGCCCGCTTTACGTGGACGAGAAAATATTACTTTTTAAAAATAATAATAATCCTAAATATAATTACTCATTTCGTACTTAGACATTTTCAAAATTGAATAAGATGCTTGTGTAATAATAAATCGATGTCAGAAGTCGAAATAATGAAAGAGAATGTATGAGACGCTGTCGCGGTGGCGATTCGTCCTATCTGCCTACCCCTGCGGAAAATGGAGTGATGGTTAATCAGTTAGTCAGTTAAAAACGAATTTGGGCGACGTTTTTTAGCTCGCTATTGGTACTTGCATCAGCCTCGGTGTGCGTGAATCTAATAAATTCCGTCGTGCACTTATCACGCCTTCATTTGCTGGAACGTTTCTTACCATCTGAGCATCTCGCCAAAATAAAAGTATATGGAGAGATATTAAAAAAAAAACTATCCAACTCGAAGACTAAATCGACTGAATGAAGAGATTTGGGAATCTTGTCGATATATTTGAAGATTAGGAATGAAACGGACTCTTCGTAAACTCTGTGCTGAAGGATACCACTCTTTAGTGAATACATATACATATCTGTTATTACATTCTTCTCTATTTTTTTCATATTATATTTTACATTGGTAGCATTTTTTTGTGATTCCGCACTATTCCCAGCTGCTCCTAACCGCCTGGAGCCAGTGAGACTATGCCATCCCCATTTGGGCTATGTTGTGAGGCTGAAGGTTTTGAGGAGGGGAATGAGATGGGTGAGACGAAGGTGGGGAAGTACCTGGCTATTCAGATCTGATTATCAAACACGGCTAAAGCCATTTCAAGCAACGTTTCGTTT
The DNA here is from genome assembly GCA_022606495.2 of Halesus radiatus. NCBI lineage: Eukaryota > Metazoa > Arthropoda > Insecta > Trichoptera > Limnephilidae > Halesus > Halesus radiatus. The sequence goes on from JAHDVE020004319.1 coordinate 21,964, forward strand.
CTGAATGGTGGTCTTTCACCAGGGCGATACCGAAGGTATCTACCACTCTGGAACGTGCCGCAAATATATGACATGTTATTTTAAATGAATTAATTGTTATTTAATACAGTTTAATCAAATAAAATCTACTTGCGCACGCCGAGATTTAAACCCCTTGACCTCCGGATTCGTAGCCAAGGATCGTAACCACCCAACCAAGGAGACCGTCATTTAATTTAATTTATCTTTAAGAAGTGTTTTATTTTTGTATTTACGAGTATACATGTTGAACGGGCGCGTCATGCTTTGTAACATATTTATTAGAACAATACCGTGCACTTGATCTACCATTGTTACTACCACAAAAGGCTACACAGCTTTATAGTACAATTTACATCTAAAAGCCAGTTATTGCGTAAAAAAATAAATAAAAATATTTGCATAATTTTTTTGACAAACCAGTCCATATAAACTAGTCTCAACCATAATTCGACTTAAAAAGGTCATTTTCATGCGCTCCCAAATTAAAGTTCTCTATACAAAAGTTATAATTCTTATTATAAGCAATCCATTTTTATTTTCCTAAGAAAATTCCTAAACAAAAGTATATTTTCATTTCCTCTTTCGATAAAACATATTAGTTTTCTCGATACAAATGAACTACTACCTTTTATGAACGTTCTATTTTTCGCTTTGTATACAAATTCTCTCATTACATATCTGTCTCTCTCTCACTCATTGATTTCAACGCATTTTTTCTATTCCCCTCTCTTTCTTCCGTTCGTACAAATTGTAAATTTTCCCACAGTCAGTTAGTACACCCATCTCTTTCTCTCACACGGGATTTGAATGTGTAATTTCTCTGGAATGTTTTTCTATCTCTGTCACACTCACACAGTCCAACGCCCGCATACATTTTTTAACGCACATTCCTTTCTCTATCGCACTAGTGTATTTTCTCTATTTGCATTTCTTTCACGCGGCTAACGTTCGGATTCCATTCATAAGAGCGAATCTACATCAATTTTTCTTCATCTCCTTTCAGACATAGTTAAACTTGAACATCCGATTACCGCCTTCATTTTTGTACAGGCTAATCTCGTATCATCGGTTATAAAATATCGGTTACGCCGTACATATTTGTATGAACTAACCGCTTGCGGAAAGTTATCTCAACTGAGTTACGCCATACATTTCTGTATAGGGTAACCGGCTACTACCTATTATGACTGCGCGGTTACGCCGTACATTTTTGTAAGGGCTAACCGTCCACGGCCGGTTAAGGTTGTATTTTTTTGTCTCCGGTTTAAGCAGTCGTGTTATCTCATCGCGTAATCGTTAACGGACAACTGAAGGTTATGCAATGCAACTTATATGGGCTAACTATTCGTTGTCCGTTATAAATAATATAAATTGCGTTGATTTAATTTAATGTGTAAATTGTATAACATCTAATTGAAATGAATATATCGGCCTCCGCGGAGTAGTTGTAAAGATGCTTGAATTTGGCCCCGGAATTCGCTTTTTTTATTGAACGCAGGATGTGATTTAATGTGCGCGTATCCTGTCTACAGGGCACCTGTCTATTCAGAACTAGTCACTAGTCGCCATTCTTGCACCACGTGCCGGAAATTAGCCACGACACACTTTAGTAAGAAAAAAATGGCATAATTTTAATAACGGTTGAAATTTTTTTAATTTGCTTACCTTACAAGAATCCCAACTGTCTGGAGCCAGTGAGACTATAGCATCCCCATTTGGGGTATGTCGTGAGGCTGAAGGTAGCGGGGAGGGGAAGGAGATCGGGAGGGGAAGGTAGAGAAGTACCTGGTCATTCAGATCTGGTCACCAAACACGGCTAAAACCATTACAAGCAACGTTTCGATTCTGAATGGTGGTCTTTCACCGGGGCGATACTGAGAGTATCTTCCACCGTGGAACGTGCCGCAAACAGACTATATAATTGATTAATTGTGAAAAGAATTGAAAGAGGTGGGCTTGGGGGTGAAAATGGGTAATCTGCAAGTATGTTGCCTGTTATATGCTGATGATACGGTGCTGATTGCTAACAGTATTGAAGATCTACAGTCGCTCGTATCTAGGATGAACCAAGTATGTGTGAAGAATGAACTAATGATGAATGTAAGTAAGTCTAAAGTCGTGGTGTTTGAAAGAGAGAGTACGAAAACAGTGTGCAATATAGTTGTGAATGATGAATACTTGGAGCAGGTCGATGAGTTTGTATATTTGGGAAGTATGTTTACGAAAGATGGAAAGACTGATAGGGATATTGAAAGTAGGGCGAATGCGGGAAACTGCATTAACGGAGGACTGAACGCGGTTGGTTCATACAAAAAGTTATCCAAAGAAGCGAAACTAGCAGTCCACAATGGAGTGCTAATACCTACCCTAATGCATGGCAGTGAGGCATGGAAGTGGCAGAGGAAGGATGAAAGTAGACTGGATGCTGTAGAAATGAGATCTCTGTGACGAATGTGTGGTAAAATCATGTGTGATCGTGTAAAAATGTTGAGATTCGTAAAGAATACGAGGCTGTTGTACACGGAATGAGCAAGATTAAGAAAAGAGACGCTTAGATGGTTCGGGCACGTAGAGCGAATGAACGAAGAAGGCAGTCTAAGAAGAATATATGACGCGAATGTGAATGGAAGAAGCCGGGGACGTCCAAGGAAGACTTGTATTCGAATCGAGCCATGTCAGAAGTCGAAATAACAGAAGAGAATATATGAGACAATGTATGAATGTGAATGAAGTAAGAAGTGTATGCCAAGATGAAGTTGTTTGGCGGTCTGTCCTCTCTGTCTACCCCTGCGGAGAAACGGCGTGATTTAGAAAAAAAAAAAACTTCATAGAATAGAGGTAATATAAGAATAATAGATGTATTATAAGAATAGGAAGTAATATCATCCGATTATTATTATTAGTTAATTAGTTAATTATGGAACAACACAAATTAAATTAAATTTACTTGTTCATGCCAGGATTTGACTCGCAGTCCTACGAACACCATGAAACCAATGTGTAGCAGAACAGACCATGTGCTGGCTGCGACCTGCCTGGTGTCGATCATATGCTCCCGTGATTAATTATTCGCTTCTTCCACCGCTATGCCTGGTGTCGATATATGCTCCCGTGATTAATTATTCGCTTCTTCCACCGCTATGCATTACTGCAGTATGGTATAACCCAGTGTAGTGCGGGCGTGTCCGCGTGACCGATATCAACCCTATTTTACTGACTGGTCCCCATAGATGTGTTAGGTTAGGTTACTTTCTAAATTATTAAACATTTAATAATAATAATATTAATAATGTTAAACTTAATAACAGCGGCACATACGAATTAAAATGTGACCACGCCGACTGCAACGCTACCTATACAGGGCAGACGGGAAGGGCTTTCTCAACTAGATTCAAAGAACATATAAGATGTTATAAAAATAAAAACACTTCTTCAAAATTTGTCGAACTCTTAGTAAATAATCTCGTCCCGCTTGACAATAATAATAATAATAATAATAATTGGATTACTTGTATAGCGCCGTTTTTGTGAAAAATCACCTCAAGGGCCGAGCCTAAACCCTTGCATATGGAAAGAAACGGTCTTAGATTAAATTTACTCGAACAATTGGAAATTAATAAACGACGAATGATCCCAATATAACATTTTCCATTCAATGTTTCTTTATTTAGAGATAGTAATAGTCGTCACAAAGCATTACTTTCGCTGTCAAATCAATAATGGCGCCCAAACGACAAGCAAGAATTCACAACTTCATAACTTTATTCCAAAATAAAATGTCGAGTGAGGCTTGGTAAATAAACGGATGTCGAAATAAGTTTCCTTTCAAATCGGTGTACCATACGTCACCTCTGGGAGTTCAACGTTCAGTGCATAACACCCTCGAGATTTTGTGATTTTTTTTGGTATTTCAGCAACATGTGTTACCAGTATGATTATTTTAAACAAAAAAAATGCCTACCAAAATGTAGGTGTTCCTTAACGTTCTTTACGACAGATGCGAAACCACTTTTGAAGGTGCCCCACATTCAGATTCGAAACGTCATTGCTTGAACTGACTTTAGTCATGTCCGGATCCTGTGGGAATATGACATTCAAATTTGTTTGTACATTAAGTGGCCTAACCAGGTAGAAAGTAAGTGTAGTATATTCGCAGCACGTTCCAGAGTAGTAAATACTGTCAGTTTCGCCCGGGTGGAAGACCACCATGCAGAATCGAAACGTTGCTTCAAGTGGCTTTAGCCGTGTTTGGTGACCAGATCTGAGTAGCCAGGTACTTCCCAGCCATCCTTCTTCTTCCCTTCCTTAATACCTTCAACTTCACAACATACCCCAATTGGGGATACCATAGTCTCACTGGTTCCAGACGGTCGGTAACAGCTGGGACTCTTGTGAGGTATCACAAAAACAACACAACGTGGACTAACTCCAGTTTGAAAATGGCCTGGTACGCCGAAACAGCTGTCACAATAATAAATAAAATAAAAGTACTAATTTATTTTTTAAAAGGTGTCAGAATTGACTCAATACGTACAGATGTTTCAATGCGAAAATGTCTAATTCAGTCAGAAATGAAACCTGTAACCTGAAAGCTCAAAACTGTTTGTCCGTGTGGCCGTGAGTTGTGTGGTTGCGTGGTTCTGTGCGGTTCTGCGTGGTTCTATGTGGTAGTGTGCGGTAGTGTGCGGTAAGTGGAATACATATATATATATTCAACCGCCATCCGAGGGTTTTGAACCCGCGTCTTCCCAACGGCTCCCTGCGAAATGGAAAGTGACCCAACGAGCGACCAACTAAGAGACGATACCTGTCGTGTATCCTTATTCTACATTCTACGTGGTGAGCTCTGTAACTCTGTAGACGGGTCTATTTTATTAGTATATAGCAGGGGTAGGCAGAGAGGACGGACCGCCAAACAACTCGATCTTGACATACACTTCTTGCTTCATTCACATTCATACATTCTCTTCTGTTATTCCAACTTCTGACATGGCCCGACTCAAGTATTTGATTAACTTGGTCGTGTCATGTCTTCCTCGGGCGTCCCGGGTTCTTCTTCCATTCACATTTTCGTCATATATTCTTCTTACACTCCTTTCTTCGTTCATTCGCTCCACATGCCCAAACCATCTGAGGTGCTGATAACAGTATGGAAGATCTACAGTCCCTCGTATCTAGGATGAACGAAGTATGTGTGAAGAATGAGCTAATGATGAATGTAAGTATGTCTGAAGTCATGGTGTTTAAAAGAGAGAGTACGAAAACAGTGTGCACTATAGTTGTGAATGATGAATACTTGGAGCAGGTCGATGAGTTTGTATATTTGGGAAGTATGTTTACGAGAGATGGAAAGACTGATGGGGATATTGAAAGAAGGGTGAATGCGGGAAACTCCATTAACGGAGGACTGAACGCGGTGGGCGCAAACAAAAATTTGTCCAATGAAGCGAAACTAGCAGTCCACAATGGAGTGCTGATACCAACCCTGATGTATGGCAGTGAGGCATAGAACTGGCAGAGGAAAGATGAAAGTAAACTGAATGCCATTGAATTGAGATCTGAAAATTTTGTTTCATTCCGAACATTTATTTTTTCAAAATATATCTAAATACTAAAGTTCTTAATAAGGTACCTATTTCTGTTTTCAATTTTGAATATATTCTACCCAAACAAACCTTCTTCTTTTGAATATGTAATGAATCTGGAAACGATAATTTAAAAAGATGAGTCTTTAGTTTTTCTCTGAATTCAGTAGAGCTGTCGATTTTTCGCAAATGTGAAGGGAGTTTGGTCCAGGCTGTTGGGCCTGCTACCGCAAAAGCTCGGTCTCCGAAATTGGTATTGGGATTGCGTTTAGGTATTGAGAGTCTTCCTATGGCCGTTGAAGACGCTGATCGAAGAGATGATTGCCTAGTGTTGACATCGTTTGGAGTGCATAGTTCCGCCAACCGCCAAGTAGGGTGGTGCCATGTCGTGTATCGCCTTAAAGACCATCCAGCATAGTTTAAACTGGATCCTCTCAGGACACTTAAGCCAATGAAGGTTCCGCAGATGTTGAGATATGTGGGAGTATTTGGAAACGCCGGCTATCAGCCTTGCTGCAGCATTGAAAACTGACTGAAGTCTGTCAGTACGAGTATATATTTTGGGGAGACTTGGGTATATGCCGTTGCAGTAATCAAGTCGAGAAACAACGTAAGAATTTACCAACATATTTGTGCCATTAGCTGGAATATTTCTCCGTATTGATTTGATTTGGCGCAGGTAAAAGAAACCTGCGCTTACTGTCTTGTTAATCTGGGATTCGAGTGATAGATCTGAATCTAGATGCACACCTTAGAGCGTGGTCCCGGTAAGACAGGGGCCCTGGGTTCGATTCCCAGATGCAACTGATAATAATAATGGGATGATTTTATAAAGCACCGTTTTTGTGAAAAATCACCTCAAGGGCGCTGTACAAATATTTCTTAACTAATTATGTACAAACAGATACAGAACAACATACTTACCTGCAGCTGGCAGCTGGCAGGTCGCTTCAGATGAACACAGTTTTATTAGAAAATTTATTTATAGAGATGATAGTTTTACATGGTTATTTGTTGCTCCTTTTCTATTGATGTTGCATTTATTAGAAGATTGGTGGCACAAGAAGAGTTGGTATTTATTGAGATACTTATAATTCTTAGGACGGGAAAGTATTCACAAAATGAATTTTAGGACTCAAAATATCTATAAAATTACCTTAAAAAGCGTAAGAAGCTTTTAATAAATATTAACTTTTTATTTTTTATTTTACACTTTGGTTGTTTACAGTGTTGCGGGCTGTGGACGCATTTGCGCACTGGTGCGTGAGTTTTTTTTACTATTTCTATAAGTGACTTTCGTGAATTTTTTTATTTTATTTATTTCATGACTTTAGGTAAGTACTAACCGGGTAGCCTAGCTAAGAAATTCACAGGTGAATTTCTTCAATTTATGGATACGATTGTCTGAAAAGATGTGTTTTAAGTTTAGTTCTGAATTCTGTTGAGTCTTTGATAATTCTTAAGTCGTGCGGCAGTTCATTCCAGGCTTTAGGTCCTGACACTCCGAAAGCACGATCCCCGAACTTAGTATTAGGTGTGCGCTTTGGTTCCTTCAACCTGCCGACAGCTGATGACGCTGCTGACCTAAGGGTGGACTGCCGTGAATTGGTATTTTCGGGAATACGTAGTTCTGATAAGTAAGCCGGAGCCATTCCGTTAAGTGACTTAAATACCATTCACTTTTATTAGATGATTTTTACAGTTTGCTATTTTATCCTCCTTTTCTATTGATGTTACATTTATTAGAAGGTTGGTGGCACAAGAAGAGTTGGTATTTATCATTTTTAGAAATGGAGAATATTTATAAAAAACTTAAGAAGTTTTAATAGATATATTTACAAAATTTACTTATTCTATAAGTGACTTTAGGTAAGCACTCACCGGCTAGTCTGGCTAAGAAATTTACGTGTACGTTTCTTCCATTTACTAACTAACTAACTAAACTTCCATTTACGGATATATGATTTAAAAACCTTCTTCCGTTTCATGTTTCATTTGAGATTTGTTAAATTCAATGGATGTTCTGTTTTGTTGGTAACACCAGACAGCGAATACACCGGCAGACGGCAGTAACAGGCGATATGAATACGTGATTCAACTTTCACTATCGCCCAGAACCGTTGGTCTCTCCCTGCCGTTTGTGCAAAGTGTGAACTGGAAGGCAGAAGAGGCGGTAACCGGTGGGCATTCTGGCATCCTAGCATCCCAGCTTCTATAGCTTGACCGCAAGCAAAAAACCATGCACAGACGCAGGTCTCCTGCCACGCGCAGAATGGGCGGGACTTATTAGTAGTTCGCTAGCTCTCGTAGGTGACAGTTCTGCGCTGGAACACAAGAAAGCCCGTTTTACACGTGCAACTTTTGAAGACGTAGTAATCAGAAAGTGAGGCAACCGGTAAATCAACTATTTGTGAATTAACTTACTCCCAAGAAGAAAATGATTTTCGTAAGGAGCGATAGACACACACATTGAGAAAAAATCCGACACGAAATAAAACTCCGGTCGTCTTAAATGATGGCATAATTTTAGATAGCAGGTGAGAGTCCTCAAGGAAACTTATTGTAAAGTAGGTTTTCGCTGGAAATAGGGTTAATTAAAGCATAAAATATTAATTGATTAAGCTAGTTGGGCTTTGGTATCTGTTTCAAAATAAAGAGCAAAGGGCGGTTCATCATATAAGAAGAAAAGAATGAACAAAATATATATTTTATATAAATCAAATCAATACGGAGAAATATTCCAGCTAATGGCACAAATATGCTGGTAAATTCTTACCTTGTTTCTCGACTTGATTACTGCAACGGCATATACCCGAGTCTCCCCAAAATATATACTGTATATAGATCAAATCAAATCAATACGGAGAAATATTCCAGCTAATGGCACAAATATGCTGGTAAATTCTTACCTTGTTTCTCGACTTGATTACTGCAACGGCATATACCCGAGTCTCCCCAAAATATATACTGTATATAGATCAAATCAAATCAATACGGAGAAATATTCCAGCTAATGGCACAAATATGCTGGTAAATTCTTACGTTGTTTCTCGACTTGATTACTGCAACGGCATATACCCGAGTCTCCCCAAAATATATACTGTATATAGATCAAATCAAATCAATACGGAGAAATATTCCAGCTAATGGCACAAATATGCTGGTAAATTCTTACGTTGTTTCTCGACTTGATTACTGCAACGGCATATACGCAAGTCTCCCCAAAATATATACTGACAGACTTCAGTCAGTTTTCAATGTTGCAGCAAGGCTGATAACCGACGTTTCCAAATACTCCCACATATCTCAACATCTGCGGAACCTTCATTGGCTTAATTGTCCTGAGAGGATCCAGTTTAAACTATGCTGGATGGTCTTTAAGGCGATACACCACATGGCACCACCCTACTTGGCGGAACTATGCACTCCAAACGATGTCAACACTACGCAATCATCTCTTTGATCAGCGTCTTCAACGGCCATAAGAAGACTCTTAGTACATAAACGCAATCCCAATACCAATTTCGGAGACCGAGCATTTGCGGTAGCAGGCCCGACAGCCTGGACCAAACTCCCTTCACATTTGCGAAAAATCGACAGCTCTACTGAATTCAGAGCAAAACTAAAGACTCATCTTTTTAAATTATCGTTTCCAGAATAACGACCCCATTGGTCTAATGGTGTTTTCGAGTACTCAGTCCAAGAGAATTACTTATATGCCTATTGACCTTCTACAGCCCAGATTACCTTCTTTAATTTCAATAAAAATTAATACACTTTTGTGTGCTTTACCACTGACAGCACGAGCAATAATCACAACAGGTATTTATATTATTATAAATATGTATGTTAGTTGTAAGACTCTAGTTTTAAGCCATAGTTGTACGTCATTTTGCAGTATTGTATATAAAATATGCACTTGGTCATAGATATGTATTAGTTTTAAATAGGTACTAGGTTATATGTGTGTTAGGTTTTTAATCTAGTTATAAATTATCACTATCTATAGCTTTTAGTTGGTATGTGACTACCTATAAGCCATAGATGTGAGTCACTAATTACAAGTCTCAGTAGTTAGTTCCTAGCCATAAGTCTAACTTATAAGCCATTAGTTAAAAAGTTTAGCTGTAAGGTATTGGTTGTATATGTTATTTAATTAATTGTAAAGCGCCCTTGAGGTGATTTCCCCACGAAAACGGCGCTATAGAAGTAATCCAATTATTATTATTATTGTCGATGTTTGTAAGTTTTACGTATTTATTTACTAAAAAAATATTAATTAGGAATGATAATTTCTATGAGTAAAACGAGCTTTCCACGAGGCAATCCCTTTCTGCACCCTTAGAGTACATATTGTCACTCTAAGTCTGCACCCCCTAAGTTCCGGGCGGTAGTAGGGAATGGTTTTTTAATCATTGAGGAAGATAATATTCACACATCCCAAATGAACCACGAAACCGAAAAAACAACAGAAATTAAAAAGATTTCAGTCGCATCTGGGACTCGAACCCAGGACCTCTACCTATACGGGGTAACCGCTTAACCAGCTTAGCTAATGAGACCAGTCTAATTTACGCCATTTACACCGATATCATACTTCATGTTCAAGATTTGTTAATATTATCCTCCATTTTTATATAAATCACATATTATTGGCTGCTATCCTTATGATGATTGGTTTTTTGTTTGTGGTCGAACTATATCTCCTAGCTCCTAGCTCCTAGCTCCTAGCTCCTAGCTCCTAGCTCCTAGCTCCTAGCTCCTAGCTCCTAACTCCTAGCTCCTAACTCCTAGCTCCTAGCTCCTAGCCAGCCAGTGAGCCAGCCAACCAACGGTCGTCTCAAGCGCGCCAGTAGACGACGTTTGATTCTTGATTCTATTTACACACACTATCATACTAAACTCTAAACTTTGCATGTATATTATCTTATCACGACACATATATGTATATTACTAACTCCGCTAACGGAGGACTGAACGCGGTTGGCGCTAACAAAACATTGTCCAAAGAAGCGAAGCTACCAATGCACAATGGAGTGCTGATACCGACCGAAGTATGAATGTGAATGAAGCACGAAGTGTATGCCAAGATCGAGTTGTTAGGCGGTCCGTCCTCCCTGCCTACCCCTGCGTGGAAACGGCGCGATGGTTAATTGTTTTTGTGCTTATTTCGTAGAATTCCATTATTTATTTTTTCAAATTTAAAGTAAATCAAATTTAGTAATGTAGTCTTTAAGTTTTATTTCATTGTGACAGTCACGTCATTATAAAATAATTAAGAATTGAAACTGGATGGGGGTGAATAGAATCATGTAAATACTCGTAAGTCGTCTCAAAGTGTCCTAACTGCAGTTTGAAAATGGCCTTGAACTCCGAAACAGCTGTCACCTTAATAAAAAAAACTAAAATACTCGTAGAACTTAATAATAACATTATTAAATTTGATTTACATTCATTTTAAAAAAAAGTTAAAAGGTAGGTTAATATCTTAAAACTACACAAATAAGGTATCCATGTATACAAAATCCTAGAAATTTTTTAAAAAAGTCGATCATTAAAAAAGTCACACCAGAATAATGAGATCCTATTATTCCGAGGAGCAATACGGCAAAATATCAAAAGATCTCCATCTTTTTTTTTTTTTTACAGTAACTCCACACAGGAGACCAAGGAGGAAATAATTTCCCTCAGGGCCTATATCATCTTTGGGGATGCTGTGTGGAGGATCTTTTAGAGGATAGGAAGGAGTGAACTTGGGTCTTGAAGAGACCCATGTTATAGAATGGAGGAAACACAGAGACCGGCAGATCATTCCACAGCCGAGCTGTTGAACACAAGAACGAATCGTAGAAGCGACCCATTCTCATGTGACAAATGTCAACCGTGTGCAAATGTTGGGCGTTTGGCGTGTTTTCCGACTATGCACCGGTGCTGAAGGGATCAATGACGCTAGTTCCTCGGAGCATCTTCCATTAAAATACCAGTAGAACAAAGACAGCATTCCCACCTGACGTCTGTGCTCCAAAGATTGCAACCCGTTTGTTAAGATAGGCGAATCTATCAAACGGACCGCCCGTTTCTGCAGAGTCAAGGTTTTTTTCAGATATTTTGGGACTCCCGACCAGAGGTGGCTGCCAAATTCTACAATGGGGCGCACTTGCGATTTGTACAGGGTCAGCAGTTGTGTACTATAAAGTATCTGCGGGCTCTGTGCAATACGCCCAGTTTCTGAGAGGCTAACTTTACTCGGGTTTCGATGGAGCCCCCATACCTGAGCTGATCACTTAAGGTTACACCAAGCATATCAATGGAGGGCTTGTTGGGAAGATTGCTTCCATTAAAGGAGACTAGATTATCGTTTCGATCCTTTTTAGACGTAATCAGACATGATTGGGTCTTTGAAACATTAAATTCGACGAGGTTATTCTTACCCCAAGAGGAGACCCTCTCAAGGTAACCGTCCATTCTCTGTTTCAAAGCCCTCCGAGCCGTTGGAGTTTGTGTGCCTTTGGGGGCTTGTCAAACAAAAAGCAATCATGGACTGTACTGTCATCCGCGTAACAATGGATTGGTGCACATGTCAAGAGGTCATTGATGTGCAACAAAAACAATGTCGGAGACAGAACCGATCCTTGTGGGACGCCAGCATTTATTGAATGCGAGGAAGAGATGAAACCATCAGCAACCGTCTGAATCGATCTCTCCCTCAAAAAGTCGGCAATCCACGTACCATCTGTGATAGAAAACATATAATAACCAGCTGAAGTTCCGACGTTAGGAATGATTTGGAGTAAAGTTTTGGGATCATTATGCGTTGCCCTACCCCTCCCCTCCCCTCCCCACACAGTATTTTTTCCTCTTATTTTGAACATCAAGTGTGAAAAATCTCACCAAGATTTTGCTGTGCGTGAAAGACGGATGGGGTGGTTTTTTGGAGTCTCGTATAGACAGTGACTCTCCTCTTGTTTCGATGGTCAAAAGTGTGCAAAATTTCATCAGTAAATTTGGATAGTTTTATAGAATTCCAGTCACCCTTATTTTTATATATATTAAAATTTCACAATATTTTTTGTTCAATTGGTGAAGAACTACCGAATAAAGTGGCTTCCTGACTAGTCCAAGGCATTTTGAGGATCCATATATATTACACGCACATTTCAAAGGATTTATTTATTCCGTATTACTAATCGGTTAGCAGCATTCAAATTTGGAATAGACTTTTACGACGGCTGGGGCCAAAGGTCACGTGACACCCATTTTGGCACCAGCCTAGATCACTGCCGTCCACGTTTGTTACAGATGATTTTGAGTGCGGTAAGCAAATTATAAAACCTTTGTAAAAGAGTGAAACTAAATATTCGGTTTTTGTGAACAAGCCGAACCTTTATTTTACATATTTGCTGGCACGCCTAGCTCGCCTTTCGCCCCCCTTATTTTGGTTAATTACAAGTCTAATGGCGTTGAATATTATAATGATCAATACGTTGGATAAAGGAAAAAGAATGAGATGTAATATTCCCCTCTCCCATTCGTGTGGAATAAGGAACTCCAGTAAAAAATATAATGGCTTTTAACATATACTCATATAGATCAACAAACGCCCATTCTGAATATATTACTTTTATTATAAATAATAATTTTTTTTAAGTTTATCTATAGTGTTGCGCACTTGAAGTGAAATAACGCAAAACAGCGCTATATAAATGCTTTGTTATTATTTATTATTAATTATATGTAGAATTTATAAATCGTTATTTAAAGTGAATAAAAAATCATCTCATCCAAACACCTTGTTACGTTGGTACAATTGAATTTAGAACATCTGACGTCACGCTCGTATTCTGTTTTTGGATTAGTATGGAAATTTTTATTATTCGATTTTGTTTTGTGTTTTTGATATGTTTTTTTTTAGTTTTGGTGAAATTCAAACTTAATTTTGGGTGACTTTAAGCTCTATAATTGTTGTTTAATATTTAAAAAAAACTATTATTAATGAAAGAAATTAGAGTATTCATGAGCAAACCAATTAACAATACAGATATTATGATAATTCTAATGCTCAATAATATTATTATTATTTAAGTTAAAGTTTCTAAAAAGGTACATAATTTTCTTACTTATGTTTGGTTATGGTTTACTATGAATATAATATAAAATTATGTACGGTAAAGCTCATCCTTATTTGGACATTTAACATTCTAACCTCAAAACCGACCGGCCTATGCGTGCTTTGAAAAATTGAAAATTATTTTAACCATGAAAACTAACTTTAGAAAAAAACGAAATATACTAAAATAAAAAATAAAAAAAAATTAAAAAAATAGTAAAATTGGATTGGAGGTCCTTATTCGTTGTCTTTTTAAAAACTGATTTTTGACTATTTCAATTTTTTTTTCACCCACAAATAATGTCCGATCATTTCGGTTTATAAATGTCCGATTTTGGAGATTGAAATTTTCAAAAATGATTAAAAAATACGTTTAAAAAAATTATACAGAATGTCTTTTTTTAATGTGATATAAGTAACCTATTCAGGCGAACAAAACACAACCACAATCAATAGGTACATACACTTATCAGTAACTGTTTCTGTTTTTAACCATTTAAACCGCGACAATAATGTAGAGCGCGGTAGATAATCAAAAAGAAACGACGAATACAAGACGAAAAACATTATTTTTAAAAGCAACGATTAAAAAAACAGCGCTAAAACAATCATTTTTCTTCTTCTGTGCGAAAGCTGCGAAAACGAAAACAAAAGAGCTGGATGTTTTGCCGTTCTTCTGTTCTATTTTTCAAATAATTCCAACTAGCGATGGTTAGGAACGTAGGTACCTTCTGTGGATGTGTGGATAAATTACTAAGAACGGTAGGAACCGAACAAAAATTAGGTAGGTATTATTCTCATTACAAAATCGAATTACATTTTCGTAATATTTCGACCAAACGTGATTTTACGACGCATGCTGTATAGTATGGTATACCGTCGCTGCATTTATAATATAGCTTATGTGCCGTTTCGTACATTCTGAGATGATCGAGAAAAACTGCTTTAAAAAATAATTGCAGATTAGATTTGAAAAATACTCTTTATAATTATTAGGCAAGCTTTCCTGCCTAACAAATATACTCTTTTTAACAAATCTAGTCTTTGCAATTATTTTTTAAAGCAGTTTTACTCGATCATCTCAGAATGTACGAAACGGCACATAAGCTATATTATATATGCAGCGACGATATATACGCCTCAGGGATCTTATTTCTAAAGCATTCATTTGTCTACTTTCATCCTTCCTCCGCCATACATCAGCACTCCATTGTGGACTGCGAGCCTCGCTTGTTTATGTTAATATGTTATATATAATATATTCGTATTATGTGTGTTCCGTTGTATGTGTGGTCCACAGTAACGCGATAGCCAAGAGTCTCAGGTTCGGTTCCCCGCGTTCTCAAGATCAAATTTCACAAACAGGCTTCTTGAATATAAATTAATCAATGAACTATCATTATCATTTTATAATAACGGGTGTGAAAGACAATACGGAAACTTAAAGGTAGTGGAGTACCTATCCACCACTAGTTGGTAAGAATACGATACGTAGGTACCGAATCGAAAGTGATGTCGCCAATTTACTTGCCTATAAGACCTACCTATCGACTCCTAGTGTATTCAAGAAAGAATTTCTATATTTGAACATTTTCACCAGAAATAAGGGAAAATGGCACACAAACACACACACAGCACATTTCTACAGTAGACTGAATGCATACTACCGATGGGCGCGTGTACCTGTCTCTTGGTCAGGTATATTATTATTATTATGAACAAAACAGTTTCAAAGGAGTGTTTTTTTATTCAGTTTTTTCGTCTCGCATTCCTCTGTCAGGTTGGTACGGCTCAGCTGTTTGGAGGGAAAGCTAGTGATTGCATTCGACTATTCAATAATCGAATTAGTTTTAAGAGTATTTTTCAATTTCATGTTATGTTTGCATTTTTTTTGTATCGTACACATCGCATATATGTAGATATGAACGATGAATACTTGGAGCAAGTGGAGGAGTTTATGTATTTGGAAAGAATGGCTGATAGGATATTGGAAGGAAGAATTCGAAATTGGTGCGCCAGGAAGTAGTTAAGTTTTCCACAACTCGACGGCCGGTCTCCAATGTGTCGTAAAGATCGGCGTATAGAGAAATTTGTGGCAAAACTATATATTATTCTCAAATGGCTGAAATAAGAGGACGTCAGGGTGTCCCAAGAAAGTGTGACAAGATCCAGATAATGAAATGTTCGAGTTAGCCAAACTTCAGAATAATAGAAATGTGCCTATAATTGTGGATATAGCAAGTAGTATGTCATATCATTTTATGACAATGTACCGCTCGTAATACATAATGTTTTCTGAAATTGCACATAGCCATAATTTTAATGGCGTTGTTGTTTTCAAAATAAACATTTCATTATAACAGTAATTTTAGCCTCATTAAGGCCTTTATTATACTCAAATCAATGATCGTGGCGTTGTATGCACTCCTTCTTTTTCATAAAAGATCCATGTAACAGAAAGAGAGACTACGGCGGAACTCTTAGCGGCAAGAGAGTAATGACAATTTTTTCTAGGAAGTGGGGAAAATTCCACATTTGTCACCGACCACCACCTAATGTTATGCATACATATTTTAATATTTGTCTCTTTATAAGGAATTCTCTATGGAAAATTCCATAAATCAATTAGTCACTTGACACATTATTGGAGACAATATCACTACATTATTGCTATTAGTTATGTTTCCAACCTCGTAGTGAGTATGTATCGACTATTGTAGCTCTACCGGTGAGAGCTCCATTGTACTTCCTTGTTTTTCTGTTATGTGCGTCGTTCATAATATAAATGGAAATGCTGCAACGGAACTATCAGCGGTATACCTTGAATAATAACATTACTTGGGTAATTTTTATTCCGCCATTTTCGTAAAATAATTCAATGGCGGTTTACAAACGTAAAAAAACTTAAAACTGCCTTAAAAAAACTTAATTTTTTGATTATTTACTTGGAATGTGCTTACAATATAATTTATCCTTTATGCTTTGGTGAAATATTTAACAAAGCTATAAAATAAATTTAATATACTCTCTCAAAATGCTTGGTTATTGTATTTAGGCTTAGCTAATACGCAGTTTTAGAAATTACGATAATTTCGTATTTCCATCTAAGCGTCCTTGAGATCAAAAGTGGCGCTATGTAAATTAGTCAAGTGTGACGATTATTATAAACATTAGTAAGTATTATTATTACTACAACAATCCATTTCACTCATGTACACAAACACAAATAAAAAAAAAAATAAAAAAAACTCCACACATTTTCAGATAAAATATAAAAAAATCCCTTACCTTTCGATAATAATCGGAATGCATCACTCGAGACCTAGAGCCTCGATTACGTGCCTTACCCCTCCCTAGTATCCTCCGGTTGGCAGCTCAGCTGTTTGCAAGTTTGGCGGAATATTTCATATTGACCATAATGGCGGTGTGCGACGCATCGCGCTTGCTCCGTTAAAACATTTAATTTACCTAGTGTTTCGTTATTTATGTACTGAAACTAATATAAAAAACAGATAATAAGACATCCATTAGTGTTTTAAAAATATCTACGTGTGTTTTAAAGATAGTTTCATAAGTTTTATAAAGATTAAAAAAAATAATATAAGACAGTTTTATGAAGATGGCGGATCTTGAAAGGTGGGTTATGTTTTGGAATAAAGTGGTTTAAACGTGTTAAAAGTTATTTAAATGTTCTTAAATCAGTGATTAAATGATGTACGGTGGCTTTTATTGTATTTTTTGTGTTTTTGTCATGAAATTTGGTGATTAAAACAGGTTGGGGAAATGCGTCAAAAAATGGCCGACTTTTGCGCACTGTTATTTGTTTTAAAGCGTAATTTGCAATTGGAAATACGTAGAAATCATCGTTTAATGAGTGTTAAATGAACTTTAAAATGTTTAAAGTGTGTTTTAAAACAGTTTTCGGCTTATTTGCGCGTGTATTGTTTGTGATAAATCATCAAAATGTCGGCGAAATGGTGACACGTCGGCTACACATTTTCCCCATCTTAAAACACCCATAACTTATATAGTATACTTTATTAATAAAACATAAAAATAATAAAACGCTTCAGATTTCAATTGCGTATAATTTTGCATTTAAATATTTTGGACAATTGATACTTTCTTCAACAGTCCGCCCATTTCAAAGATGGGCTCCAACGGTTTTCCGTTTTTTTTGCATGCCAACTTTACAAGATCATATTACTACAAATGTGTTCTTCACGATTATAAAACATTTAAATAATTATTTAAATTGAATCTATTCGTAATTATTTCATCAATATAAATAAACCTTTTATATATTTTTTGCAATTATTTAATTAAAAAAAAAAAACAAGTTTAAAAATACTTGTCGCGTTGGAACTCTTGTTGCAAAATTTGACACTTAAAACTTGTGTAGGGAAAGGGATGAGTTAGTGGAAGGTCGGAAAGTACCTGGAACCTAGTAATCTATTTTAAATATATTACAGTATAGTAATTACATATCAAATATGTTATTAGGTTCTTAGTTTGGATTCGCGGGGAAAAAACCAAAAACTAACCTAAAAATTACATGCAAAAACTTCAAACTTTACTAAGCTTTAAACGAATTTATACGCATTATTTTGCATGTTTGTGTATGCTACTGTGTTCTTGTAATTTTTAGTAATCTGAAACGAAGTTTAGTTTTTAAATCCTCTGCGTGTTAACAATGGGGCGGAATTGTCGAATTTTACCAATTTTAATAATAACTAATTTTATTAAATTAAAAAAGGTTTATTTATAAAAAAAAGTTTTGCCAGGTAATTATTATTACACGTGACAGCTGTTTCCCCTTCAAACTGTTTTTATTAATAAGTTACAGGGTTCAAATTCTTCGCCATAATAATAAATACAAACAATTAGATCATTTAGAAACGCTGGAAATTCGGAAATCCCCAAATATATTAAATAACCAAGGAAATTTATTGTATAATCCTCTTTTAGGTATTCTTGCTTTGTTTCTCCGGAAAACCCCTACTTACCCCCCCCCCCCCCTTTGGTCGACCCTCACCCCAACACCTAAATATGTCTGTCATTACTTGGTATCTTGACAAGTATTAATATTGTCCTGACGAAGTAAGGGTACTTCCGAAACCGGTCCATTATTATATTAAATTGTGGCGGTTTAAAACAAAAGTCTGTTTATATTGTGAGTAATATTTACTATTCATTTTTTTAAGCTTGAAATAAATATTACTTATATTTAAACTAGTTCCCGGCGTTGCTCAGGGTTGTGCATGGTTTGGAGTAAAGTTTTGAGGTTCTCACATGTTACCCCTACCCAGTAGTGTTGAATGTAAAGTTTGTGAAATATCGTTAAGAAATACCGAAATTTGGCTTTAAGGGGTGGGAAAGGGGGATGGGGGAGGTTTGACGAAATCCCATGTAAACAGTGACCTTCCTCTCGTTTTGAAAGTCAAGTGTGCAAAATTTTATCAAGCTGGGAATAAAACTGTAGATTTGTATACAAAACAAACACACCGCCCGTCTCGGACATTCTTTATATAATTTAATACATGTTTTTCTTTGCGTAAGAGAAGAAAAAACTTGCCTCAAAATTCCGTACAAAAACTTTACTAAGCTTTAAATGCATTATTTTGCACCTTCGCCGATGTAAATATGTGTTTTAATACGTTAGTTTCTACTTTGGCCTCCCGCAAAGTTATGTGTGTCGAGCTGTAATGTTACTTATCCACTGTTTCTGCCGAGTTATCATTTATTTATTTATTTGTGATTACCGCACTAGATTCCCAACTGCCCTTAGCCAGTGGAAACATGGCACCCCCAATTGGTGTATGTTGTGAGGCGGAAGGGAGTGTAGAGAAGAGACGGAGATGAGGAAGTTTGGGAAGTACCCGGTTATCCAGATCTTGTCACCAAACACGGATAGCATCCATTTCAAACATTTCGATTCTTAATAATGATATTTCACCAGGGCGGTACTGAAAATATCTATCACTTTGGATTATAATGTTGTTTGTTCCGAAAAGCAGCCAAGCAGTACTTTTCAAACCTTCCTCTAATCCATCGCTCCACTCTCCCTCTTTTTTCAGCTCTAGTTTGTCTCCTGCGCAGCAAAAAACATCTTCGAAGCCAGTTCTATCGTTTGATTATTGTCCAAAACAAACTTTAATTTATTTTGTTTTCTTACAGACTAATCACTGACAACTTCAAAATCCACTCTGCTGGAAAAACCCCTCAATCGAGACGCATCGAATCGGCAGCTCGCTCCTTCTCTTCCCGCATGAACCCGAGCATACTCTCCTTCGATCGCAAACTACTGCTTTCACCTGCAAACGAATGCTTTACAGACTGCAAAACTACAATCCCAAACAACTCGCAATCAGCTAATGGCAGAAAATCATTTGGATCGCCGCTAAATCATTTGGAAAAAAGTGTCCAATTCGATACCGAAGCAATTGCCTGTGGTGTAAAGGATGTTAACATGAAAAAAAGCCGTCTTTCATTCAATTCGCCGCTAAAATCCATCGAAAACAGCTTGAAATCAAGCGATTTGCTTTCGAAACCACGGCCGAGCAAGTTCGCTAGTATGTGTTCCTCGGCGAATTGTTTGAATTTCGATTCAATCGAAGACGATAAAGAAAATCTCAGCTATAACAGCGCCATAGTGGGTGCTAACGATGCCGGATCGCTCTCGATGTACGCAGACGTGAAGTTCGGCGGAAATGTTCGTTCGCCGACGTGCTTTGGAGAAAGTAATAATTCATCGGACAGTCCGCTTAAGAGAAAAGTTGTATTGGGAAGAAGATTCGGCGGACATATGGCCGGAGAAAATGGGAGGACACCCTCGAAGGTTTGTATATTTAATTTTTTTATATGATTCTAATCGTATTTAACTATCCCACTGTTTCTCCACAGGGGTAGGCAGAGAGGATAGACCACCACACAACACACTCCTTGCTTCATTCACACATACTGTTCTGTTATTCTAATTCTTGTATAACAGACTCGTATTTGATTTACTCGATGTATTCCTGTCTCGGGGTGTCCCCGATCTCTTCTACCATTCACTGTAGATCTGATTGTAGTACAGTGGTGCCTCGCATAACGAACGCCTCGCACAGCGAACGCTGCACACAACGAACTTCCTTTTCGTTCATTTCACGATTCATAAAACGAACTTCGCTTCACACAACGAACTTCGCTTCACACAACGAAGTCGCCCACTTCACACGATCACTGCTTTATTGCATCCTTCCGCGCAGGCAGTCGTTAGTCACTGAGCAGTACGCTTAACTTACGCACGTGTCGCAGCAATCGTTCATCATTACAACGAAGTCGCCCGATCTTCTACGATCACTGCCGATTAATTGCATCCTCCCGCGCATCGTTAGACTCGTTAGTCACTGCGTAGTACGCTTAACTTACTCGCAGCAATCGTTCGAATTAAACGCACACGTATCACGGCAGTCGTCCTTTTAAGATAAACTCAACATTTTTTTTATATGATGGGTTCTAAAAAAAGCAGGAAGGTGATTTCTCTTGAAATGAAACCAGTGTGACCTCGTCAAAGAGTTTGGCCTCAACAAGACCACCATTTTCACCAATGTGTCATCTTACCATATTTTATGCTACAGAACGAATTATTTTTAACATGTATTGTTATGGGAAAACGCGTTTCACATAACGAACTTTTCGCATAACGAACTTGCTCCTGGAACGAATTAAGTTCGTTGTGTGAGGCACCACTGTATGTTATTTCTTTCAGCTCCATGATAATTCAACATACATATGAATTGGTGTACCTTTTAAAAGTGAAAACAAGTATCCCGAATACCTAAACTAATTAATCGTGTTTTAATTTGATTTAACTGAACCAGATACTAAGTTTGGTGAGCGAGCTTTCAGCGTGTCAGGCCCTATAGCCTGGAATAAACTGCCATACGATCTAGGATTGATTAAAGACTCGACAGAATTCTGAGGGAAGCTTAAAACTCATCTCTCTGGAAAGTCATATCCGTGAATGGTTCGGTTGCATACCTAATTTACATAGCGAAGCTAGTCGTTAGTATCTACCTAAAATCATTAACAGAAATATTTGAAACTTTTCATAGTCCGCGACATTGTAAATAACTGTAAATATTTGTAAATGTAAATAATTGTAAATGTAAATAATTATTATTGAAAATTTTAGTTAAACCGGGTAGAATTTTTCATTAGTAACAAAATATCATTAATATTTTAAATAAATACCTGCTCTTCTTTAACCACCAACCTTCTAATAAATATAATATAAATGACAAATAGAATGATAGAACTGCAATATCATGCAATGTGCAGTGTTTTATAATGTAATGTTGTGTCCTGTGCGTGCAAAATCATATCTTCTCAACCTAAAACTTTATAATATAACGTGTTAATCTGGAGTGACCTGCCAGCTGCAGCTGCGGGGAAGTATGTTTCAGTATCTGTTTGTACATAATTAGATTAAGAATAGGAAGTAATATTTGTATAGCGCTCTTGAGGTGATTTTTCTCAAAAACGGTGCTATACAAATCTTCCAATTATTATTATTAATTTTTTTAATGAATATTACAAAAGAAGAATTAATTAGGTTAGGTTGCACGATCTATACCAAATTGAAATAAAATAACCTATGCCCGTAATTAACAATGTATAAAACTTACAGACGGGTTAATTAAATTATGCATCGATTATCTGTTATCAATTTAATTAGAAGGAAGGGAGAATTGAGCCTACTTCGAGCACATGGACACGACCGCAACACACTTACGACTGTTTACAAATTTAGTGGATTGTATATTATGTCATTATGTTTATGCGATGCCAAAAACCCTGTAATTGTATTATAAGACATGAAAAATTGATTAATTTTTTGTTCCACTGTATTTAGGAAGTACGTAGCTCTCCCCACAGGTGGCGGCTCCCCCGACTACAGGAGGTTGTGATGATGTCCTCGAAAGTGAGATTCTGGTACAAATAAATTTATTTGAGCCAGAATCTCACTGTTAAATCTATATATTTTTGATACGTATCACTTTTGTCAGAACGGACACCGGCCAGACCCTTGTGTACTTCCCAATGGGGCAAGCATTGCCGGCTACTGTTCTCCCCGTCTCCTCAACCTAGCGGCACGCTCCCGGCCATCGGGATTCCCTCTATATCCCTAGGGTCTTCAGGTGTCTCTCACCCGGGAAGAGTGTTAGAAGCAGGAAGTCGCTTTGCACTGCTCTGGGGGGACTGCCCTGGTTTCGTTGCTACAGTTTGTTCTGGATATAATTTGTCTTTGCGTTTCTTGGTTGTTAATTCTTAGGTTTGTTGGTGTACTCCCCCACTCCATCTTGGATTACTCTGGTTATCGACAGAAGGAGTCGCTAAGGGCTATATTTAGTCGTCGCCAGTATCTGTACTAACTAATTTGATGTGATTTGTGACTCACCTTCTAAGCTAACGCTGTGCAGGGTTTAGTAGAGTCCTTTCAAAATTATAGATTGGTTTAATTAAAAAATTAGAATCCTCGACGTGCACCCCGAAAGAGTAACCATAAGTTACTTATACCGGGGTGGGTAACTTCAACTGTTAAATATGTTAGCAGTACCTATGCATGTTTCTAAGGAGTGGTAATTGGCCAGACCCAAAATATAGATCGAGTGTATCATCCGCAAAGATACAAAAATTAAAATCTTCAAATTTTCTTGTGAACTCTTTCAATGCACAGTGTGGGGCTCGAATGATGGAATTGGACTCTAATACACTTATGATTGCAGCCCTCCGTACTAGTGGCCAAATCCTTGTAAAAGTATTGAAGATCTAAATGCAGTTGGACCACCTATAACTAAACTACATTTGAGATAAATGGACATCTTAACAATGTTATACTTCTTTTATTGAATCGTGGATTGCGCAATACCTTTACAAACATTTGGTCACAAGTGTGGAGGGAGTTATTTGTACTACGCTTAAAACCCATCAAAAATAACTTTGGGTAATTTATATTTGTGATTTTAATTAATGTTTTAATATTGATTCCAGTAAATTAATGATTTGTTTTTATTTCTAGTTCTCCATGGTACGAAATCTCTCTTCTCCATACACGGTCGCTTCCCACACACCTTCCAAACCTCGCGAGGACATGTCTTCACTGGTCGACTTCACTTCTCGAGATTCCGGATTTGAAAACAGCACCGGGTTCGAGTCTGGCGCCAAAACTCACTTCGTCACCGATTTCAAAAGCTTCAAATCCACAGAAACAAAGCAAAAATCTAATGGCTTTGAAACCGTTAACAAACTATCCGATTTACAATCGTTTAATTGCTTCGAAAACGTTAAACAAGAGCAGCAATCCAAATGTGACGATTTCGTTGATTTTAACAGCTTTGAGGGCTTGAATCAAGCTTCGCACTCCAAACAGCACCATTTCGAGTCGTTCGGCGATTTCAGTTCGTTCAAATCGCAAAACGACGCTCTGAAATCAGACAGATTTGACTCATTCGGCGGCGATTTCAAATCGTTCGAAGGAATCGACGAACCGTCGCAGTCGAAGTGCTCGAATTACGAGACATTCGCCGACGATTTTGGTATAAAGAAGCAGACGGATATGGATGATTATGAATTTGACACTTTGCACGATCTGGAGGACGAATTCGACACTGAAATAGCGTCGGAATCGGTGTCAAAGTACGAGATAATCAGCACGGATAGTCCGGATATCACCATGGCACGACCCACAGGACACGTTGGACGGATATTCGCAAGGAATTTCGAGTTTGGATCTCCGATTGGAGATTTGGAGACTTCAGAAAACTTCGGAGCGGTTTCGCAGCCTCAGGTAATTAATTGCATGAAATATATCACCCTTATTCTTATGAAATCCCCAAAATAAAAATATACCCCCTCCCCCTTTTAGAAAACATAACCCTACCATTGTGGGGGGTGCATATGTTATATTTTATGTTATACCACACAAGATTCCCAGCTGCACCCAACCATCTGGAGCCAGTGAGTCTATGGTATCCCTAATTGGGGTATGTTGTGAAACTGAAGGTAAGTATCAGGCTATTCAGGTCTGGTCACCAAACACGGCTAAAGCCATTTAAAGCAACGTTTTCATTCTGAATGGTGGTCTTTCGCCAGGGTGATATTGGCTGTATCTACCACTCCGGAATGCTCCACAAATATACTACATATTATTTTTAATTAATAAATTGTGAAATAACACGATTTAATTAAATAAAATTTACTTGCGCATGCTGCGATTGGATCCTGCGACTACTGGATTCGTAGCCAAGGTTCGTAACCACTCAGCCACGGAGACCCATAAAATCCTTCAAGCCAAAATTCTCGGAAACATTGCTTTGAAGTGGAGTCAGATGGAATAATTTTCAATTGACAATATCTGAAAATCATTTGTTGAAATATGCAAAATGTTTTGTTCCGATTGCTCCAAGTTGTGCTAAAGGGTTAAAATTTGACAACCTCCAGGGGATGTCATAGGCCTGCTGGTTTCAGGTTGTTGACTCACATGCGGTGTTAAAAAAAATTCTGTAATTTTTTAGTAACCGGTAAAAAACCCTCGTCTCGATTTCTGTTCAGAATTTGGTCGGCCCGTTGTGTGAGTTGTTTAGTAACTTGATGTAACATTTCCAGAAGATCCCACGTCGCATGCCGGCGCGCACGGAGACCACACGCATGCTGAACTTCGACCTGCTGGACCAGTCCGCCTCCTTCTCGTTCACCACCCCCACCCCACCAAGTCACCCCACACACACCGCCACTAGCCACACCAGCGGTACGTACTGCACGCAATGTATTTAATATATAAATATTCTTACCCTCACGTATGGGGCGGGATGCCGTGTGGAGGGTCTCGGGGAAACGAAGGAGTGACCCACGTGGGAGGGAGAAAACACAGGCTCTCGTAGATTTATTTTTATTTACGTCTGGAGCCAGTGAGACTATGGCATCGTCGATTGGGATATCTTGTGAGGCTGAAGGTACTGAGGAGGGGAAGGAGATGTGAAAGGTGAAGTTGGGGAAGTTCCTGGCTTTTCAGATCTGGTCACCAAACTCAGCTATAAGCCATTTCAAGCAATGTTTCGATTCTGAATGGTGGTCTTTCATCAGGGTGATACTGAAAGTATCTACCACTCTGGGACGTGCCGCAAATATGCTACATACCGCTGACGTCAGACTTGATAGACTTTCCTTAATACGGTTTTGACGGCTAGAAGCAAAGGACACGAGACCAGCAAGCAAATTCCAAAACACTTATAAAAAGGGTCAAACAAAATACAATAACAAATTATGAGGTTTTTGTAAACTAGCTGAATCTTTTTACTTAGTAGCTGTTTTACTTAAATTGGCGGCGCGTCTAGCTCGCCCCCACCCCTCTTCTTTTTGGTTTCTTCCCCTTGCTTGATTTGAACTTCCGACCTGCGGATTCGTAGCCAAGGATCATAACCAGTCAACCACCACAGAGGCCGTGAATGAATGAACCCGTTCTCATTTTACAAATGTCAAACGTGTACAAATGTTTGGCATGTTTCCCGACGGCACTGGTGTCGAAGCAACCGGTGACGCTAGTTCTTTGAGGCTTCATCTATTGAAATACGGGTAGAACAAGGACAGCATTCCCACCTGACACCTGTGCTCCAAAGATTGCAATCCATTTGTTGGGATACTAGGAATCATCTATCTAACGGACCGCTGCGATTAGAAAAATATTCAATTTTTTGGATTAACTTATTGAAGCTATTGTAATATATTTTTAATCATTGCATTCTAGAATGAAACATGAAACCGAAAAGGAAATATGATATCGATAAGGATGATGGGATGGATTGGGGTAGCCGTAGCTCAGGGGATTATAGCGTAAGGTCCCGGATAGACCATTGGGTCCTGGATTCAATTCCCAGCTGCTACCCTTATTGTTTTCTTTTCTGTGTCTTTTCAGTTCCATTCTTGAGTTGTTAATGTTATCTTCAATGATTAAAAGTAGAAAAATATTCACTTGGACTAGCACGATATGCTTTTTAAGAGTTACGTTCATTTACCTTTGAACCATTTGCAACGCCCTCTATTTTGTTAATGGTCTGTATAAGTATCAATTAATTTATTTAGATTTAGTCTTCTATCATTATCTGATTGTCTGTTCTTCCAGAAGGTACGTCCCTGTTGGCGCCCTCCCGCGCGTCTGACTCCCCGCTGAGCCGCAACCTTCCAGTCGGCTCCTGCGGCGGATTGGGCTCCCGGCGCTCGCGCCTCTTCCCCTCCGTCTCCACCTGCTCTGTGGGCTCCTCCTTTCTGTCCGACGAGGAAGACACTCCGGAGGGAGACTGCGAGGAGTTGGGACACCTGCCGCAGGGTTTCAGCAACCTCATTCAGAGGGAGATTAAGGAAAATGACGTAAATACACACTAATATTTGAACACCAAAACTATCACAATATCGTTATATATACGTCTTACTTCTTTCATGTTTGTCTTTAAATTAAACCTTAACCTTTAGTATGCCGAGCTCCCTCGGCCTAATATTTCCAAATTTTATTATTTTACAATTTATATTCTACATCTATATGAAACGAAAGTATGTTTTTACGTCGCTCATCGGATAAGCCGGCATTCAACGGATGCAAATTTTGCGTATCCGATGGGCAATCTCGGCGCTCTAGAAGTTAATATACAAAATGACATTATCGTTTTACTTAGCTTTGATTCTCTTTAAGACTCGTTCTACTTGAATATTTTCTTTCCAATTTTAGGCATTCATTCTGAAATTCAATTAAAAAGCAACATCTTCTGTTTTCAACTTGCCTTCTTTTTATATATATGGTGTCTGGTCGTATCGGTATCACTGATGATGGAAGGACTGCAGCATAATCGGTATCGAACCGGCAAAAACAAGCATCTTATATATATTTTCTTGTATTTTCCTCGTCTTTCTCGTATTTAGTTTCTAAGTAAAAATTCTGTTTATTTTTATACTCATTTACTTTGTATCTAATTTGCTTCCCTTTCCCTTTATGACATTTCAATACATTTTCATTGTTTTTTCTTATTCTCTTTTCTGTTCTTTAAAAGAAACACTATTTTTCCTTCCCATCCCCGTTTATTTGATCTTATTTCGTGGATTGACTTGCAATGAAAGTTTATAAATTACCTCTTTTCATTATAGAAACATGTATACAGTGAAACCCGCTTATAAGGTTCCCACACAAGAAGTTTATTTTCCGGTACCTTGTAAGAGGGTTTTACTGTATAAACATTTTTTTATTTTATTTTAGAAAGATGTAAATTTCACCTTCCTTATTCCAGAAAGAATCTCAACACTCGGTGCTGTCTCCGTGTGTGATCCGGCGCCCCGCCCTCCGCAAGTCCGTGTCCCTCTCGCTGGCAGGCTGCAAGCGCTCCGTGGGCACTGTGCCCCCCGGGGCGGAGGGGGGCAAGAGGCGAAGAGCGGACCGTCCCGCGCTGCACCGGGCGCACTCGGAGAACGAGGCCAGCATCAAGATGGCGCTGGCGAGATGTGAGTATTTCTGTTGTTGTACAATACAAATGAGGATAAATTAAATACATTGGTATGATAGTAATTTCTCTATTAACATTATCTATACTAAAGATGCCGTGGATCCGCTTACTATCCGGCCACTGTATTGCTATCCCGCCAGATGTCTTTATAACATTATCTATACTAAAGATGCCGTGGATCCGCTTACTATCCGGCCACTGTATTGCTATCCCGCCAGATGCCGGATATTTGAAAAGTAAATATAACAGGTAGACAAAATCATAATCAAAACATTTGTATTTTCTCTTAACTTCTATGACAAACCATGACCGGTTAGGTATTTAGTACTCGATTAGACCAGAAGATTTCTCTACCTTATAAGGTACAATTTAATTTAGAATTATATTTTAAGCATCTCAACACATTAGTTAGTTAAAAATCTGTCACTTGCGGCGGGCGGGATTAGATCGCACTCCCCCTACCGGATGTACGTCAGCAAACTTCAACTTCGAGCTCGTATCAATAAAAAAAAAAAACTTTTATCAAATTATTTATAAAAAAATATTCATCCACAAATCACAGTTGTAAAAAAAATGTCAAATACACTTATATAATATTATGTAATAACAACACACTTAACAAGCGCTGAAATCGCAACAGCTGCGAATAAAAAATGCTATTAGGGTTTCCCCACTTTAGTCTATTGCGTCATAAGTATCAGCTAATGACCAAAGAAAAAGTCAATGATCTTTGTATTTTATTTCATTTTATGACAAAAAAAAATACCGTCTGTCGTCTATGTTTAAAATTAATTTCCAATTCTTCCTTGAAAATAATGATGACTTTTAGCAATGTTTTGAACCAGCGAAGAGTCCATAATGATGTATGTATTATAGTGACAGCTATCCGCTACACCGCAAAGCCAATATTACAGAAGAAATTACAAGTTTAAAACATGTTTTTTGTATATGAAGTTGAAGGTCACAGAAATGCACAAAAATGTGCACCCCGCCGCAACACAAGGTTTCTGAAACGCACAAACATGTGCACACCGTAACCAATGTGTTAATATTTGTTTACTTTAGATTTATAATTGATTATTCTTTACCATAAAATCTCGTCTCAAAGAATTATTCCGCACCCCTGTGCATTTAAACGCTTACTGGCTGTTGTTGGGTGTTTCCCGAAATGGAACAGAGATGGTGGTATAATGACCTTTTTGAGAGAAAGAATTGCGAAATGAATTGCATAAATTAGAAGGTTGTCTGAAGTAATGCAACATATTATTCGCAAATTGTCCACCATAGAGACCAGAAGATATTTTTGCCAAATGATTGCTCTCTTCAAATTATTTGTAATTTACTGGATTTCTCCCATTTAGTGCATTTATAATAATTTTTTTTAAATTTGAAAGGGGAAATTACGGTGAATAAAGACAAGCTTTTCAGCGTTCAGAGATAATAAAACGAATACGTTTACTTTCATAATGGAAGCAATCTTGCCCACAAACCTTCCATTGATATGTTTGGTGTAACCCTAAGCGACCAACTCAGGTATGGGGGCTCCATCGAAGCCAAAGTAAAGTTAGCCTCTCAGAAACTGGGCGTACAGAGCCCGCAGATACTACATGACTGCTGACCCTCTACAAATCGCAAGTGCATCCCACTGTAGAATTTGGCAGCCAACTCTGGTTGTGAGCCCCAAAATATCTGAAAAAAACCCTTGACTGCAGAAGCGTGCGGTCCGTTTGATAGATTCACCTATCTTAACGAACGGATTGCAATCTTTGGAGCACAAATGTAAGGTGGGGATGCTGTCCTTGTTCTACTGGTGATTCAATGGAAGATGCTCCGAGGAACTAGTGTCATTGATCCCTTCAGCACCGATGCAGTCGGGAAGCACGCCAAACTTTCGCTAACATTTGTACACAGTTGGCATTTGTCGCATGAGAACAGGTTGCTTCTTAAAATATCCGTTAACCGGATAACCTTTAGAGTGCGGCCCGGCGCCATCGCGCTGCAAGCTTTAGTTACCTAAATCGCGACGCAGCGCTATAGCGCTGCAATCTTCAGAGTGCTTTTTGTCATCCTCGGGAGAGCACGTGTTCAATTTGAGCGTGGTATATTTCGGTTCGCGCGTGTCTTGATAACTGTATTTATTGTATATCCTGTTAAAATAAATACATCCTAAAGCGAATGGACATTTTTCACCATGTCGGAGGGTTTTATTGCGGATGATCGTAATGCATGTTTGTGAAACTGCAGCCTGAAATAGGGAATCGGGACACTTGACAATACTGACTGTTGATTTCCTTCCAGCTTTCTCGGAGCCAGACCTGATTGGGGACTTCTCCAAGCCGTACATCCTGCCGCTGGCGGAGAGCGAGCACGAGGACCTCAAATCCATCAGCGGCGACACCCTCGCCACCCTCCTCGCCGGGGGCTACCGCCAACAGGTGGCCAGCTATAAGGTACCTCCGCCGCTGACTAGTCACTCGCTCCCGCAAACACACCATTCTACAAACTCGCTGTAATGTCTTAATATTAGTCAATAAACTGTAATAGCTGTCTACTTCTACCGCTGACAAGTCACTCCCGCACAACCCGTGTGAACTGTTCCATTGAACTGAAGATAAGTGAAGAAAACAAATCTAATCTATTTTAGCATATACAGTGAAATTCTCTTCAGAAGTTTTCCAAGGGACCGGAAGAAAAAACATCTTGGGCCACTCCCTGATGGTCCGGTAGGGAATCGACATAAACATGCGTAATACCGGCAGCGCACTGGCCATACATTTCAATGGAGTATACATTCATCCTTTGAGTTCAAACATGGAGCGGGGTATGAATTGTTGGCTAATAATGGAGATAGAGCAACATGCACTCCTTTATAACTATAAGTTAACCTTATACTCGTATGTGGGATAACACACACACACACATACACACATATGGCTTTTTTATTTTCTGGAAGGAGATTCTACATTACATTTTAAGACAGTTTTGTGTTAAAACATTTTTATTTATTATTTAATGAACTGTCAAAGTCTAATGTGATAAATTTTCAACAACATTTCAAAGACATAGTGAACAGCTTGGTATTGCCATAGTAATGAAACTATGTAGTTCCACTTTATTAAATATAAAATTTTATTATCAAGCTATGTAACTGTAAAGCAACTTCCCGGATATCCACATTTTTAGCACCGTCACACATGATTTTAGCATTCAGTCTACTTCATCCTCTTTCTGTTATTTCGATACCTCTCTTCTATACGTTAGTGTTGGTATCAGCACTTCATTGTGGACTGCTAGCCTTGCTCCTTCATTAATGGAGTTTCCTACATTCACCCTTCTTTCAATATCACTATCAGCCTTTCTATCTCTCGTAAACATACTTCCCAAATACACAAACTCATTCACCTGCTCCATTTAACTCATTCTGCATACATACTCGGTTCATCCTGGACACGAGAGACTGTAGACCTTCTATACAACAGGCAACGTACTTTCAGATTGTTTATTTTCGCGCCCGAGCCCATATCCCTGTATTATATTTAGTAATGGTATGTTTCTGTTTTGTTAGATAATCGACTGCCGCTACCCGTACGAATTTGAGGGCGGGCACATCCCCGGCGCGCTGAACCTATACACGGAAGAGATGGTGCGCCAGCGACTGGTGCTGCCCGCAGACAAGATGGACGGCTCGCCGCGCCGTGACGTGCTCGTCTTCCACTGCGAGTTCAGCACCCAGCGAGGACCCAACCTGTGAGTACAGCTTTTGACAGATGGCAATTTCTGCCACTGAACCTAATGTAATCTAAGCTAACCCTACCCTACCCAACCCCACCCTACCTAACCGCAACCGATTACATGCAATAAAAATACAATGAAATCCACTTGTAAGGAAAAGGTTTAGTTTTTCGGTTCCTCGGAAAATCACACAATATAGAGTTTCACTCTATATTGTGTCATAGTGCTTTCACACAAACCAAGTATTGAATTCTGTAAGTCTAAACTTAAACTTTAGGGGGCACAGTTTACCCCCGCACCGTACCAGCGGGTTCCCACAGAGCATCGGACCATCACTGCACAGTAGTAAAGAGTGTGACATTCCTTCTTTCCTGCCTAGTCATACTATTTTTTTTTAATCATTATTCATGGTAATTAGATAATAATAATAATATTTAAATGTTTGTCAATAAGTTGTTATTTTACTTGTTTACGCAGTAGTGCCTATGATAAAAGAGAACAGCAGCAAAACAGGACACGATGAATAATAGGACCGGTTAAGTTAAATTAGGCGAGGTATGTTTTGTTTATTTATTCTTCACTTCTATGTTCTGTTTTGTCACGGAACCGTTCTACTCAGAAGATGACTAATAATTATTAATTTGTCTAATTTTCCAGATGCCGTTACCTCCGACAGCTGGACAGGGCGCTGCACGCCAGCGAGTACCCGCGCCTCCGCCACCCCGAACTGTATCTGCTGCGTGGGGGCTACTGCCGCCTGCAGAGGAGGCACCCCGCCATCTGCGGCGGGTACACTGCCATGCTGGACCCGCACCACCTGCCCGCTATGCGCCTCCACCGGGCCAGCGCCCAGCGCAGACACAACCACTAGCATCTTAACCGACCTAAACACCATCTCGTGCAGGTGATGGTATCCGTACCTACAGCGGGAGTCATAACCCACCCGTAGGCCCAGCACCCGGTACACTTCAACCACCCGCACCAAACGTCGGGGAATAAAAAGCCAACAAGAATTAACCACTAAGTCATGGTTTCGCTCTTAATATTTATGAACGATAAGGGTTTCACTGTGCATGCATTGTAGAACAACCGATTCAAATGAAAAGTATTTGTGTCTCACTGCGGAAATTATTGTAAACGAGGGTTTCACTTTGAATATACTGTAGAAGAACCACTTTAAACGAGAGAACGAGGGTTTCACTGTGAATATGGAAGAACGACGAGAGCTTCTCTGTGAATGTTAAAGAAGCAGTAGAATTTCACTGTAAATGTATAGATAGAAGATAAAGATTCACTGAAAATATTGAAGAACAACCACTATTGATCGATCATATTAATACAAGTTTCACTGTGATTTTTTTTTTATAAATAACGAGGGTTTCACCGTGAATATTAAAGAATAACAAAATTTTCACTGTGACTATTGATAATCAACAAGGTTTTCACTGTAAATAAATTAAAAATAAACCCTGTAGATAAAACAAGGATTCACTGTAAATATATTGTAGAGCATCCACTTTAAATCAAAATTTAAGGATTTCACTGTGAAAATTGAAGACCAACGAGGGTTTCGCTGTAAATGCATTCCAGAACAACAACTTTAATCAAAAGTTTAGAGTGTTACTGTGAAAATTAATGAACAACTAATGTTTCACTGTTAATATATTGTAGAACAATCACTTTAAATCAAAAGAATAGTGAAACTCTCTTATAAGGCTCCCACTTGGAAAACCCTGTAAGAGAGATTTACTGTATAAAGGTTCCACTGTGAATATTATCGACAAACATCAACATTATTTTCTATCAGGCGATTGTATACTGATGGTAAGTTACTTAGGAAACAGCCGTGTTGTACTTTTAGGCCAATTCACGGCTCGGCGATTGCTCACTTTGTTTGGAGATGACGGATTTTACTAATTTTTTTACGGGAATATGTAGTTTACTGAGATCTGAAATGAAAAATTCAATTTTTATGATTGCCATATTGTAGAATTATATCTGTACCGTCTTACTTATTATCCTCGCTGCGTCTTTATAGCGATGGTATGGCCATGCAAGCAATAGGGCCCTATACCGCTCGTGTTAAAATTGTTGCTCATAATCATATGCCGAGAATAGCTTTACCAATGGTTTATGGGTTATGATTAGTCACTTATGGCATCACTCTGCCCCGAACCTTAAAAACACAATCATTTTCGCAGGTGGCGTTGTGTTGCTAACTTCACGTTTCTTCAGATGTCCATAATATGATTATTTTTAATATTTTGCCGCACATTGCCGAACGGTGAAAAGAATGTTACCATGTTTTTATTACACAGGAACATTACTCAGTATTGAGGATTCACTTTACAAACTTGGACATAATTATTTAAGGAGTAATACCCATCCAACAATAATTTACATATCGATAGTAATTAATACACCTCTTCCGATTGATTCGCAAATTCGTTTGCGGATTCGGGACATGACATGTACCAAAAATCCGTTACAACACGCGAGAATTCACAACATCATAACTTTATTATTGAGATCTGAATAGCCAGGTATTTCCCCACCTTCCTCTCCCCTTCTCCTTCCCCTCCCCAATACCTTCAGCGAAATTTTTCTACCCCTTCTAAGGACATTTGTGATGTCATCGAGCCCATCTGTTTTTATGTGCATCCAAATTCCGGCCTTACTGAGTCGATAATGCATCTCATATTTGCTTTGGTAAATGGATATTTCGATTTAAAATCTCTCCGATAGTGCTGCAAATGATTATTACCACGTCTTTATTTTCCTTGCTCAAAGTAGAATTAAAAGATCGATATTTGTCTAGCCTCGCGGTAAATGTCAACAAAGTCTGCTATTTCGATGCTTTGCTAGGGGGCCGATCGGTATAAATTTGACAGCTAGTTTACCCCCGCATACGGCCGGTGTACGAACGCACCGTGATTATGAGTAACGTTTTTCACTATTCCGACCTTATGCCCCTGTCGCCTGTATAATATTTATGCTGCGATTATGAGTAAGACGGCCGGTGTCTAGAAACTTGTGTAATATTATGAATAATCAAATATATTCCTCAGGTTCGGGTGGTTCATGATCAAAAGTGGCGAGAATGTGAAACAACCCAGCCCAGTCGAACCGTATTAAATTTTTATATTGTTTGCATCTATTGTGAGTTACGACCACACTTATAGTTGTTACGAACACACCTATAGTTGTTACGAACACACCTATAGTTGTTACGAACACACCTATAGTTGTTACGAACACACCTATAGTTGTTACGAACACACCTATAGTTGTTACGAACACACCTATAGTTGTTACGAACACACCTATAGTTGTTACGAACACACCTATAGTTGTTACGAACACACCTATAGTTGTTACGAATACACCTATAGTTGTTACGAACACACCTATAGTCACGAACAACACCTATATGTATTGTTATTGTAGAACATTGCAAAAAAAAAAATCTAGATTTAAATTTAATTTTTTGTATATGTAAATAAAAATTATGGATACTGATTCTTTTGGCATCGAAATATTGCTTTTATTTAAGAGAGATGTTTTTATTCTTGTTTTTTTATTTTTATTTTTATCTGAAATTTTATTTTGAAACGGTTTGTGATTTGATATTCCTTTGTGTGGTCAAATTATTGGGGTTTTGGTTTTCAATTTCTTAAAAAAAAGCGTAATTTAATGCTTTATTGGAGCAATGTGTGGTGTTCTGTTGCTACTGCTTACCCTACGGGGACAAAGTTAAAAAAAACTCTTTAATTTTAGATTTGTACACAAAATCATTTTTTTTTTGGGTGCATAATATATGATTTAAAGCAAGTTGTGGGTGTGTCGGTGTGCCGGAAAGTCACATGTCTGGGGCCCAGGAGTCGAAAGGTCTTATGCAAATTGGCCACGTCGGTTTTCTTTTAAGTTTGTAGAAAAATATTGTTATTTTTAATTTTAATGATAATTTTATGTGTACTGCTAAGAAAACTTGTCTTAAATAATTTCTCGCAATTTTTTTTATTTAATTAAAAAATATATTATTTACGTTGTCTGAAAATTTTCCGACATTTTTGAAAAAACTTCAAATAAAATATTTAAAAAAAAATCTATATTTATATTCTTAATCAATTCTTCAATCACTGTTAGTTTTGTAAATAAGTAATATGTCATTGTATTTGTGGCGCCATTCCTTCTCTGCGTTCCCTCAGGGGACGTTTGTGGTTTTAAATGAATAAATATAACTTTTAAGTATTTGCCATATTGTTAGAATAAGATATTGTTGTAAATAATAATAAATTGTTTTTAGGTTATTTTTGTTAAAATATTAAAAAAACACGCTTATAGCAATTAGAAAACACATTATTTTATAAAATGAGAGAAATTAATTGATTTTGAATGATTTTAATAAATTGAATTTTATCTACACCCACTGTGTTCTTTATTTCATTTAATATACTCGTCCAGGTCACTGAACTCCTTGAAGCACTGTGCTATCGAAAATTGATCATCGGGAAAATGAATAATTCTGTGAAAACCACATCTATTGACAATTTTAGTAACTAATTGTGAAACATGTATTCTTGACTAATCACTTTACACAAGTGATCATATCTGGATTTTGAAAAATTAGTTTGTGCTTCAAAGGGTTAACCGGTAATTCCCGACCTTGTTTCTTCAAACGTAAATGAAATTTTGATCTCCTGGATCTTGGAAGAGATCCATGTTGTTGAAGGTAGAAAACAAGCCGAGAAATCACGTCGCATCCGATCTGACAAACGCAAGAACGAGTCGTAGAAGCGACCCACTCTCGTTTGTCAAATGGCCACCGTGTATAAATGTTGGGCGGCGCTCGGGGGACGTTTCCATAAATAACCAGTTTCCTAAGAAAAGAGGAAAATAAAAACCGTATCTAATTTGAAAAGCTCCTAATATTTTCCAGAATAATATGGCTAAAATATGCGTTAACCCGTTGCATGCGGATGCCGAAGGAAGTTGGGTCACGAGCGGCCGTGCCCAGTATGCGTATGTGACAGCAGTTGGGTTGCTAAGTTTTCCATGCCTCACTGCGTCAAGGTTGGCATCGGCATGGTTTTAGAACACATACGCCTCAGGGAACTCATTTCTACAGCATTCAGTCTACTTTCATCCTTTAAAAATATGTATGACTTCTGTCACACGCGGGGCTCTTTAAACTATAGAAGCTTTACGGCGCACGAATGAGCTGCCCGCCTACAGGGCATGTATGGTGCGGCACATGGGTGCGCAACCCGCGTCTAAAAGGTTAAAGAGTTAATGACAAAATGGCTCAAATATGTGCCAACTGACAAAAAAGACCAAATAAGCGCTAACGCTCATAAAAGGCTCAAATATGCACTAAAGCCCAAAAAGGCCTATATGCGCACTATGCACATGCAAAAGCATAAAATCTGATGTCTAGTAATGAACAAAATTAAGAAAGGAACAATCAGATTTGTCGAGCGAATTGACGAAGAAAGAAACCCGAGGAGAATGTGTATTATAACACAACGGTGAATGATAGAAGAAGTCGGGTACACTCGAGGTAGACCTAATACCTTCAAGTGAATAGCAGGCGAATCATTTTATAGAGCGCACAGTTGAAGCGCACCGACACTAGTTCAAAGTGGTCAAAACTCGTTTGGTATATCTGCCCGCAAACCCTGCTTACCCTGCAGTAATCTATGATACAGTACACTACTCTACACAAGCAAGAATCTCTTGAAAATGATTATGATGTCTGTAATTATTCATGTTGGGCCATGTACACAACTGCTGACCCTGTAAAAATCGCAAGTGTGCCCCACTGTAGAATTTGGCAGCTACCTCTGGTCGGGAGTCCCAAAATATCTGAAAAAAACCCTTGACTCTGTGCAGAAACGGGCGGTTCGTTTGATAGATTCGCCTGTCTTAACAAACGGGTTGCAATCTTTAGAGCACAGACGTCGGGTGGGAATGCTGTCCTTGTTCTACCGGTATTTTAATGGAAGGTGCTCCGAGGAACTAGCGTCATTGATCCCTTCGGCACCGGTGCATAGTCAGGAAACGCGCCAAACGCGCGCCTAACTTTTGTACACGGTTGGCATTTGTCGCATTCACTCCTTCCTATCCTCTAAAAGACCCTCCACACAGCATCCCCAAAGATGATATAGGCCTTGAGGGAAATTATTTCCCTCAGGGTGTCCTGTGTGGAGTTACTGTAAAAAAAAATGTCAAGAGTCAGGTAACAGAGGGGTAATATTAGACAGCACATGAATGTGAATTCACCATTTCGTATCGTATGTATATTTGAAAATACATGATATTTTTCCTCTCCATCTAGAGAGAATAAAATTTGGCGGTTATCGTTTTCTAATTGCTGAAAATACCTGGTTCTGTGCGCTATTTTTTAAAATTAGATTTTAGTTATACGAGTACATTCAGACAGTACCTATCCATTTTAATTTCGACTTTGGAACCCTTTAAATGGTTTTTTTTTAATGTACGTTTTGAAAGTATGGTTTTATTGTTCATGTAAAAAAAGTGAATTAATAAACTGTTGTATTTTTTCGTATACAGTTGTAATATGCAAGCACTGAACAAACATAAATTCATTTGAATTATATTCTTTTTAAATATGCCATCACTACAAGATAAAAGACGATCGGCCTGCACTCTATTGTTTAAAAAACAAACCAGCATTCGCTTTCCTGTCTCCCGCCGACTCGGACGCATCGTTAGTACATCGTAGTGACTTGCTACTTGCATCTGCATAGCTTCTCACTCCTTTGCATTTAACCTTCTGAATTATAAGTTGTACGCGTTGAGAAATACATTTATTTAATGGTGACCCTTCTTTTCTTTTATCTCCGCGACAACCTTTAACGTGAGACACTTGGTAAGTATACACACACATACACCAACCTCCATTAAATGAGTAACCAAGTCCCTTTACAATACGTTAAACAGTGTATTATTTGTTATTTTAAGTGAAACTCGCCCTTAGAGACCTAATGTTATTTCAAAAATAATTATATTATATATAATAACTTCAAAATTATTGAAAAAAAAACCATTTTTTTCTCATAGTTCTACAAGGTGTTCTAAATACAATTCTACAAGAAGGAAATCCAGTCTAATTTAAAAAAAATAATGTTCATGGTTTCAATTTTTCAAAGCCCGCCAAAACGCTTCAAATCTATGCCGTTCGATTTTGATTAGTTTTGAGGTTAGAATGTCAAAATAAGGATGAGCTTTACCATACATAATTTTATATTTCATTCATGGTAAATCATAAGTAAACAATTTATTACTTACCATTTTAGAAACTTTAACTCAAAACTAATAAAAGTATTGAGCAATAATATTATCATAATATCCGTATTGATAATTGGTTTGCTTATGAAGACTAAAATTTATTTCATTAATAGTAGTTTTTTTTAAATTGAACAACAATTATAGAGCTTAAAGTCACCCAAATTAAATTTAAATGTAAACTAAAAAAAATACAAAACAAAATCGAACAATAAAAATCAATGTTTTAAATACAAGAGTACCAACGTAACAAGGCGTTTTGATGAGATGATTTTTTATACACTTT
This sequence comes from Halesus radiatus, assembly GCA_022606495.2. Classification (NCBI taxonomy): domain Eukaryota; kingdom Metazoa; phylum Arthropoda; class Insecta; order Trichoptera; family Limnephilidae; genus Halesus; species Halesus radiatus. Next base: position 61,534 of record JAHDVE020004319.1, read on the forward strand.
TATATAACGTTTTATAAATTCTACGCGTAAATTATATATAATAAAAGTTATATATTCAGAATCGACGTTTGTTGATCCATATGAATATATATTTTTAAAGTCATAATATTTTTCACCGGAGTTCCTTATTCTATCAAACAACACATATATTCCATCACTGCCAGTTTTAATTCAAGTCTGAAAGGGTTAAACAAGAAGTGTGCACCGAGACAGAGTTGTATGTCAGTATATCCTCTTCGCATACTCCTCCGCATATCTCTTTCGTACACAATTATTTCTGTACTTGTTTTTCCCTAAAAAATCACAGCGTGTAATTTGACTTGCAACGGTATACTACATATAGAATAAAAATAATGATCTCGTAAAACATAATATTACAAGTATTTATCGGTTTCGGTAGGTATTTCATCAATTGCCTGGATTTGAAGATATTTCATTTAATTTTGGTTATTCTTTTATCAGTTTCATTTTGAAAATGTCACCTTGGTGCGGATTGGTACGGATGGTTTTCCAAATAAAATAAAAAAAACAACTAACCCTTAAAAAATTGTAATCCCTTTATACAAAATTACGTTCTGGCAATACCAACAACAGCAATTTCCATGGTTAATCTACTGACGCCATTCTGACATATCCAGTGTTTAAAGGCGAGCGTTTTCTCGTCTGTTTTCTAACGTTTTATTTGAAATAAAAGCATTTTAATTAATAAATTAACAAAAATAATATTGCTTGAACTATTACCTACGAGTATTTGATGTATTTAGACGCATTTAATACAAAATTATCGGCGGATTTTGCCTTCGAAATTAATCGATAAATGTTACACCCGAAGACATTTACTGTCAACAAATCATTTTATTTTCTGTTTGTGATGGGAACTTATGATAAAGTAAGTGATGTATATATGTTTTTGGTCAATATTCAACCTAATTAAATCAAAATTTGTTATTTAAAAAAAGTAGATGTATTTATATTATCTAGAAATGGGGTTTAGCTTATAGAGTTGTCTATTTCTTGCAACAATCAAGAAAATTACAGAAGTGAATAAAATATAACCTTTTAAGTTCCCTTTTAACACCAGGAACCTTCCGGTTCTTTTTAAGTGGCAGTGTCCAAAGACTTTTTGCTTAACTGCGGTTCCTGTTCTCTCGGATGACAGCTGTCATTCAGCAAAAGACATTATTTAAAAATATCGATATTTGCGTAGTTATAACAAAAGAAAAACTCAGTATTATCGAAAGCGTTGTGTATATAAAAATATTGTTTTATTAAATAATGCGTTTGTGATAAGGAACATTTATAAAAATTCTGACAACGAATTAAAAATAATTACGAGATTTTTAAATAAAATTGTGAAGTTACTTCATAATATATGATTTTTATTTTATTTTTAAAATATATTTAACTCACTGAACGGATAATGCGTAGAAGTATGATCCATACCGATTCGAAATAAACAATTTACATAAAATCATTCGACTCCTAGACAGGCCAATGAAGTAAGGAAGAATTGAGCTTAATGCGGGTACACTGACACACCCATCACGCTTATCGGTTTATCTCGCCAGTTAATGTAACGCTATAAATTTGTGTACATAATAATAATAATAATTGGATGATTTGTATTGCACCGTTTTTGTGAAAAATCACCTCAAGGGGGCTGTACAAATATTACTTCCTATTCTTTATCTAATTATGTACAAACAGATTTAGATAAACATACTTACCTGCAGCTGGCAGGTCGCTTCAGATGAACACAGTTTTATTGGAAAATTTAAGTATAGAGATGAAAGTTTTACAGTTGCTATTTTATCCTCCTTTTCTATTGATGTTACATTTATTAGACGATTGGTGGCACAAGAACAGTTGGTATTTATTGAAATATCTATAATTTTTTAGTAGTTTAGTTTTTTAGTGGCTTAGTATTTATCAACATGTAATCAGAAATATTACTTTTTCTGACCCTTCCATTGTATGTTTTACAAAATATTTAAAATACGAGTATGATTTTTACAGTGGAGAAAAGTATTTTTAATTCTCTATCGTTGCGTTTTTGTAAATAAACATAACCAAAGATTTGTAATCCGCATTATAATAAATATATTTCTCTTTAAAAATACCATGTTTATCATATTGCATAATAATATTATCATTATTTTGAATTAATGAATAATAACTCTCCGACATCGCTCTCTCCGTTAAAAAGCGTAAGAAGCTACTAATAGATATAAACATTTTTTTTTACACTATTAGTTATTTACAGTGTTGCGGGCTGTGGACGCATTTGCTCACCGATGTGTGGATTTTTAAACTTTTTCTATTTAATGACTAGGTAAACACTAACCGGCTAGCTTAGCTAAGCAATTTACGGCTGCATTTCTTCAATTTATGGATACGATTGTCTGAAAAGATGAGTTTTAAGTTTAGTTCTGAATTCTGTCGAGTCTTTGATAATTCTTAAGTCTTGCGGCAGTTCATTCCAGGTTTTAGGTCCTGATACTCCGAAAGCACGATCCCCGAACTTAGTATTAGGTGTGCGCTTTGGTTCCTTCAACCTGCCGATAGCTGATGACGCTGCTGACCTAAGGGTGGACTGCTGTGAATTTGTATTTTCAAGAATACATAGTTCTGATAAGTAATCCGGAGCCATTCCATTAAGTGACTTAAATACCATCCAGCAGAGCTTGAACTGGATTCTTTCAGGACATTTGAGCCAGTGGAGATTTTTGAGATGCTCTGAAATGTGAGACTATTTAGATACGCCGGTGATAAGTCTTGCTGCAGCGTTGAATACTGATTGCAATTTGTTCATTTGGTATTTGGTGAGACTTGCATATATTCCGTTCCAGTAATTTAGACATGACACAACGTACTAATTGACAATCAGTTTAGTCGCCTCTGTTGGCAGGTTTCTCTGTACTGCTTTGATTTGCCTCAATTGAAAGAACCCTGTACTTACAGTTCTGTTTACTTGACTTTTAAGGGAAAAGTCTGCATCCAGATTGACACCGAGTAATTTAACACACGTCTTCGGAGTAATGTCACTTCCTGAAATATTTATTGGGGAGTTATCAGACTACGTTTTTAACGCCCTGAATTTAATGTCTCTGAAACAATTATATACAAAAGATATTTTAATTTACACATTCAAAAATCAGAATAACTTTACACATACAAACTTGGATCGATTCACAAGATCCGCATTACAACTTACATTCCATCAACCTACAACAAAAACTACCTTTGGACAAAGAAATTTGCAATATTTCTCTATAAAAGTATTTAACATCCTCCCTCTAGCAATAAAAACTATTACAAAATTAACCGAATTCAAAAAAAGTATTAAGATATGGATTATGGACATGGGAAGGAAGAATATAGATATGCAACCAAACAGGGTTTAACGGTCACGGTATGTTTTCAAATATATTTTTTAGAATTATTATTAATCTTATTGCATTATATGTTCCTCTAGTAATATTTTAATATAATTACGAAATCCTACTTAATTTTTTTTATCAAACTTAAAATATACTTGACCAAATTCATATTCTTTATATAAAACCATATACAATGTGACCTTAGAACGGGGTACCCCAGTAAGGTTACATTTTTTTGCAAATTTTTTGTTAAACTTTAAGAAATAAATAAATATGCTGACGTCTGCTTGTGGCGGTCCAGAGAAACTCAGTCTTTGACGGATTCAGCTTCAATCTGTTTGAGGTCATCCAGCGAGTAATTGCTTCTAGACACTCAGCTATGCGAGTTTTTAGTATGTCTATTTCTTCTGGTAAGCAGTAAAAATAAACTTGCTGGTCATCAGCATAGCAGTGGTATTGAAGACCAAACGATTCGATTATTTTAGCTACATCACTTGTAAAAAGGATGAATAGCAGAGGGCCCAGAACGGACCCCTGGGGTACTCCAGATGAAAGGGTTGCATATTTTGATTGGTTTTGCCCCATCTTCACTGCTTGTAAACGATTGGTTAAATACGATGTCAGCCAATTCTTTACGCCACAGTTTAAACCAAAGGATTCTTCTAAACGTGTAATAAGAAAATCGTGGTCAATCGTATCAAAAGCGGCACTCATGTCTGCCTAAGACTGAAAGAACTGTCAGTTTACCCGACTCGATGGCCAGAGTTATATCCGACAAAACGCGTAGTAATCGAGTTTCCGTTGAGTGAAACCTTCTGTATGCAGACTGATATTTAGTTAACAATTTGAATTTAAGTGACTTATTATCTGTAAAGCAGTAATTTTTTCTAGGATTTTGGATATAAATGGAAGATTTGAAACGGGTCGGTAATTAGCGTCCAATTGCGGTTTTTTTAATAATGGAGTTACGACAGCTTATTTCAGTGATTTTGGGAAATCACCAATGTTAAATGACTTATTAAGGAGTTGAACTAGAAAGGGAGCTATTTCATTGCAACACTTCTTTAGTAACCATGTTGGTATACGATCGAGGGCACACTGTTCGGTGAATCGAGTATTAACTCCCTTACTTCTTCGAGGGATGTAGATTTGAAGGCAGATAAGTTTCCGCCATTGTTTTTTGTAAATGATAGGGGAGGGGCGGCGATTGTTAGAGCGCGTGTGGACTCAATATTTTCGAGAAAAAACTTAAGATGTCCGGAGCGATGTCAATTGTACTTTGTGCACGAACATCGGCAACAACTGTCTTAACCGAGTAATGCCATTTTTTAGAAGTCTCAACTTTTTAATGGAATCCGATTAAATCTAATCGGATTTCATATATTATTAATGTACATGGTAAATTTTTACAATTCAGACTCGTTTTTAGCTAAGTTTTTTTTAAAACCCAAACTAAAAACCATTTTTTTAAATATAAAATATAGTGTATTAATTATGTCTAAAATAGGTGCTTAGTTTTTCTTTAAAGAGAAAAAAAACTAACCTAAAAATTCTAACTTTGCTAAGCTTTAAATGAATTTAAATGCATTATTTAGTATCTCCGCCAACGTAAATAGTTGTTTCTTGTTGTAATTCAGTTGAAACGAAGGGTTATTCCAATAATCTATGCGTATTAAGAATGAGTCTGAATAGTAAAAATTTTGTACTAATAATAATGCTTGTAAACGTATGCCTCACAATAGTTTTATTGTTAATAATCTATATTTACAAGCGTTACGGAATGGCAGCACGTGGTTTACGACCCCCTGTAGTAGCAAACAAGCACGTAAAGTGTTGCGTGATGTACGATTCGAGGTCTATTCACATCGACCAGCACCGCGCGGTGCAGAACAGTACAGTGCAGGAACGGCACATACGCGATATAATATTCATATTACACCGTGCAGCACAACACAGACACAGCACAGACGCGAGTATGGCTATCAACTGAGCGTTAGTGTCCGCCACAACATGTTTGAGGGTTTTATAATCCTATTCCCATATTTATTATTATTTTATAACCGAAATTCTCTGAACAATTCAATCCATTTATCCTTGTCCATCTTCTTGGTTTTAGAAATATCTGCATCTATTGACGCCAACTGACGGGGACGCGGTGCTAACGGTGATGTACTCATACTAACTGCGCAGGCGCATACGTCACCTGCAGCTACCAGCACCATCAAAATATTCTAGCCGACAATCTCGGCCGGTGCATGCGCGGATACGTACGCTGTAATACGATTGTGTTCATAGATAATGTAATGAACTAATGTTGTCGTGTCTGCACTGTGCTGTTCTGCACTGCGCGGTGCTGGTAGATGAGAATAGACCTTCAATCGAAGATTCAAGCCATACATCGCCAAAAAATCTTAGTTGCTGGTCTACTACACTATCTTAAATATTATTATCGATTTCTAGGTTATAATTTTGTTTTTTTTTGTAGTTTTTCTGACTATGTATCCAAAATCATCTTACCAGATGCAAGTAGTTATTTTTTTAGCCATGGCACTTAACAGTCGCGGGGAATATTTTCTCTAGATAACAATCATTATACTCGTATATTTCTGTTTAGATTTTTTTAGAGGCAATTCAAAACAAAAAGAACATCTTCAGTGATTCAATATTACAATGAGGTTTATGAGCTTCAATTAGTTATTCCAATAAATTGAACAAAAATAGTAATTCTAAAACACAACAGAAAACATCTGTTAACAGTGAACTAACCAAGCGCGTCTAAGCAACCGGACGTTGTTTAGGTACAGTACGAGCTACCATTTCTTTCTCGCGCTATGCGGTCTGTTCATCATCTGTCATCTCATGTACATAGACAAGTAGTAGTCGAATGGTTCAAAGCTATGTATTCTCGTTACGGGTTCAATCCTCTGCTCGTCCTCCACCATTTCACAAGCAACATTTTTCCACTATAATGGTAGTACGAGGAATTACAAAATTATCAAGTTATTCGTAACCTCAGAATTTTTATCTTAAAAAAAACGTTAAAAAATTCGTAATTATATTTTTTTGTCTTATTCTGTATATTGATTTTTTTAGCTCACCTTTCGTTGATTTAAAGCAATACAAATAACACAAAATGGATTCAACTTATCAAGACTTTGACATAACACCTGAAACTCAAAACTGTCCTGACATCGACACCAATCTGGGAAACCAAAACACATCTAACATTGACATCAATCCAGGAACTCTGAACCTACCCGATATCGACACCGGTCTGGGAAACCAAAACACATCTAACACTGACATCAATCCAGGAACTATGAACTTACCCGATATCGACACCGATCTGGGAAACCAAAACACATCTAACATTGACATCAATCCAGGAACTCTTAACCTACCCGATATCGACACCGGTCTGGGAACGCGAAACCCACCTGATATTGACACCAATCCAAGAACTCTGATCAACACTGAATCCAGCTTGAAAGCAGACTTCGAGAATGAAAAGTCGAAGAATTGTGACGATCCCAATGCAGTTGGAGTTGCCGCTTTGTGCAGTGCAATTTTGGGACCAGCTGCGGAAGGGGAGAAATATTTTGACTGTTCAGATGAAGAGAGCGGTAAGAAAATTGATTTAATAATAAATACTCGATAGAAAATCCATGAAAGTGTAATTTTTGCCGACCTGAAAGAAATCTACTGATGTCGCCAATTTTGCTTAAGACCTTTCAACTCGTAGGTCCCAGACAGGCTTAGGACTCTTGCCCAATTATCACATGAGGCAAGACACATGTTTCCCCGCACAACAGATGAAAATCAAAGTACAAGCTCAGTTTCCCAAATTCTAGTTTTTTTTTTTTAAATCTTTAATGTTGTCATGTTTCTATTTACCTTGTTTGTTTCTTATCTTGCAGCCCAATATTTCAGTTATTGATCTATAATATATTTTTTGGATAAATCATAATTTTTTGTTTTGTTTTGTAGCGAAATGGTTCGAGAGGCACGATGACAGTTATGAAATGTCTTTTTCCAACTGTCACATTAAACAAGAAGAAGAAGAAGACAGCGACGTTGAGATCAAAAACATCCGCCAAGCGACTAAAAAATTATCCAAATACAAATGGAGCAAATCGGATATGAAGCACATTGCCTGCCCGCACTGCAGCTATGTCTGTAAGAAGGAGACTTCCCTGGCAACGCACATGATCATCCACACAGACCTCAAGCCGTTCGTGTGTTCCGAATGTGACTTCAAGTGCAAGCAAAAGGGGACTTTAAAGACGCATATGTTACTGCATACAGACGAGAAGCCATTCCCGTGTGATAACTGCAGCTACAGCAGCAGGACGAAACGCGGCTTGGAGAATCACATGTTATCACATTCCGGGTTAAAGCCATTCTCTTGTGATGAATGTAACTTCTCGTGCGCTTCCAAACAAACGCTGAGAAATCATGGGTTGGTCCATACTGGAGAGAAACCATTTTCCTGTCCACACTGCAGCTACGTTTGCAGGACCCAGCCGCTGCTCAAATACCACCTGATCTCCCACTCCACAGACAAACCGTTCTCGTGTCCTGACTGCGACTTTAGCTGCGCGATGAGCAGAACGCTAAAATCCCACATGTTCACCCACAACGGAGAGAAACCGTTCGCCTGTCAAAAGTGTACCTTTACCGGCAGAACCAAAACAAGCGTCAAACTCCACATGCAAACCCACGCGGAGAACAAGCAGCTCCACTGCGAGGTGTGCGAGTTCACCTGCAACCTCAAATATAAGTTGCAAACCCACATGCGTGAGCACGCGGCGGTCGAGTGGTTCCCCTGCACGCTCTGCGAATTCAAGGTCAATAAGAAGAAGGACATCCAGCGGCATTATCTCATCAGTCACAAGTTGCACTACTGCAAGCATTGCGGGTTTCTGAGCGTCACGAAACAAGCTCATAGAGTGCATATGAAGGTTCACAACAACGTGGAGGTGCAGATATTCAACTGCCCCAAATGTTGCTATAAGTGTAAGAGGACTTCGTCGTTGGAAGCGCATATGATAACGCACAGCGACATCAAGCCGTACGCGTGCGCGCACTGCGCATATACTAGCGCCACCAAGCGCAGCCTCAACAGCCATATGTTCACGCATACTAAAGAGAAACCGTTTTCCTGCCAGAAATGTAGCTACATCTGCTCCCAGAGAGTGCATTTACGCAGACATCAGCTAATGCATCTGGAGTCGAAGCCGATCCAGTGCCCGCTCTGCGATTACACCTGCCGGCATAAGGTGTCGCTCAAGACGCATATGTTCTGCCATGCCACAGTGCGGCCCTTCTCGTGCTCGGAGTGTCCCTTCGAGTGCAACGAGAAGAACAACCTGCGCAGACACATGCTGATCCACACGGGAGAGCGCCCGTTTCCGTGCTCCGAGTGCAGCTACCGCGGAAGGCACAGACACACGCTCAAAAAACACATGCGAACTCACAAGTTTCAGTAATTTTTTTGATTCATTGTATATTATATTCAAGAGAATCGAGAGATAAACCGAAGAGTGGTAGGAGTTTTTCAAATATTGCCGGGTTATTCGTAACCCGGGAATGTTTGACTTTGTTCCATTCATTTTCCTTTAATTTTAATGAAATTGATCAAATATTCCATCGGCATCCCCTGAGGTCTAGGTGTTAAAAGGTTTGAACAAAAAAAACATTGGTACATTGTGTTTCGTGTTTCCGGCGTAAGCTTCACTTTCAGCTTAGTGAAATTGATCAAACATTTTATATTTGATTTTCAAGATGCAACACGGACGGGGAAAGCACAATTGAAATGGGGACATGGGCGCATCCTAAAATATCCTCAACTCTATAACCATTTTATGAGCCCTTCGTGGGATAGTCAAGAATTGTGAAATTGCACTAACTATAAAAAGAAGAAATACTCCAATACATTTCTCGGCAGGGTGAAGCTTTCCCTGATGGCGAGCCTTCGATGGTCAAATGTTTTAATGATATTTTTAAACCGTTTACCATTTAAATCTTCGGTTTTAGATCGTTTTGATATTAAACCTCGAACGATGGCGAACTTGTAATTTTATTGTTTATAATTCCATGTTGTTTTTGAAGATGCTTTGTCGAGTGTCGGTTGAAGGAAACGAATGAGCGAATCTGGGTCCCGAAGAGAACCATTTTCTAGGTGCGAGAAAATACAAAATAATGAATTTTATAAACGACCCATTCTCATTCGTAAATTGTCAACTAGTCGGGGGAGCTTTTGGCGCATCCCCACTAGACTGTTGGCTGATTTTTATATTCATCCATGTTGTGCTGACTCTTGAGCTAACGTTTCGGACAGTCTTGCAATTTCCATCTTTGCACATTACTACATATTCCCCGAGGAGTCCGGTACACGTGGTTTGACATTTCAACACAAACCAATATTATAATAATAGTAATTGGATGATTTGCATAACGTCGTTTTTTGTGAAAAATCATCCCAAGGGCGCTGTGACACCCTTTAATAGTCTGTTAGTCGTTGAGTGGATCAAACCTATTGGTTCCCACGGCGGCTATGCGGGTTCAATCCTCTGCCAGGCTAGCAAGTCCTCCATCATTGCACAAGCAACGTTTCCCGCTTATAATGATGGTAGTAGGGAATGTTTGTCTTTATGGAAATGAAAATAAATAGTTCTTTACATTTAATAACTAATATGAAATTCAAAGATTTAAAATCATTTAGTTATTTAGGTATTCGTTGTGCCAATTAAGTAATCTTATACTTTTAGGTGAATTAGTACATTTTCGTATTTAGTCTGCTTCTTTAAATGACGTGGAAATATACTTTTATGTTCGCTTTCACTAATAAATACTGAGCGAACGCTAAGTTAATTAATAAAAACAATACTCTTGGTAAATACGCGATTGATATTTGACTGAGCGTTCGCTAGATGCTGATAGACATTAGTCAAAGAAACGCTTTTAATATTTACTTAACAGATATTAAATGCTACTGTACTTATCGTGAAAACGTGTTTTATTTTACATCCTGGAATGCATTTACCAATATTGTATATTTTATATATGTTAAGCGAGTTGTCTTTTTATTTATGCGCTGTTAATATTACCTATATGTCAATATTAGTAGCAGGAGTCACATAGTGGGATCGAGTGAGAAGCTCGACGATTTGCTACTCTAAAGAAATCTACTCTAAGAAATAGAAAAGTCGCGGATGAGGTGACCTGGACATGTACTCAGAATTCCAGAAGACCGAGTTTTGTAGAAATACTGGCGGCAATTCCAGAATATTAGAAAGAGCGTAAGTTAATATATGATTCTAAAAAAGATGATAATATCACATGAAAAAAAAATCCTATTTATATGAATGAAAAGAAAATTAATACACTGCATACATTGAACACGGAAATGTTTTTCCTACGGCCTTGAGCATTGTATTAAATAAGTTTAAGTTTTCAAGATGATAAACACATCAATCAGATTGTGACAATGGTTTCTATCAAGAGTTCGCAAAAAAGTGATTCTTTGAAGATGAGAACATTCATAATTGTAATCAGACCATGGGAATGGTTTCTTTCCAGAGCTCTCAAGAACCTGATTCTTTCAAAATAATTTGATGACAACCGTTGAATTCAGAACATGAGAAAGGCATCTCCCTCAACGATCTTGACCTTGACCTTGCTGAAAATAGCAATAAAATAAATTTTTGGAATGTTAAAATATTTCATTCAGAAAACAGAAATCTTTTAGGGAGAACGCAAGAGAACGTATAACAAATGCATTCAGAAACAGTGAACGGTTTTTCTCCTTAATCTTTAAGAACGTGATTTTATTTTGAGGTTTGCGTTCGGAACATGATAATGGTTTCTTTAGAGAGTAAAAATTTAGAAATACAGACTGCTCTAACAGGGGTATGTGCCTAGTCAAGCCTACAGATCATATGTTGTAAAATTAGGGGGTAAACCATTTGCGTGTTCCGAGTGCCGCATTAAATTCTTAGTTGATAAAAGTTTATACGAACAAAGGCATAATATTCCATACTTTTATTAGTCTCAAAATTCTTTCAGAAAGACCAATTCTGACGTACAAAAATATATTTGCGCACATTAATACACTTATATATAATACAAATATACCAGAGCAAGACTTACAATACTCGTCTCAATTTTAATGAAGGATTAATTCTTCCTAAGCATACAAACAAATATGGACAAAGAACTTTAGATCACATGATTCTTAGCTATTTATAGTGTAACATAGGAAATGAAATTTAAAAAAAAAACTAAATAGTTATTAAATACATTGAAAACTTGGCTAGCTAAGAGAAAGTCGTTTGTGTTTTAATTTTATTTTTTTTAATATTTCTTTAAAACCATTTTTGAGTAAGATACTTGAGAAATATTTAGGCTTTAAATTCGCCACGAATGTTTTTATTTTATAAAGTTACATATTTTGTAACTTTAACTGTAAATTTCGGATAAAGTACAATAAATTACAAAAAAGTAGTTTACCGGTATCTTTTGCATTATTTTTTTTTGTAAAATGTCTTAAATTAATATTTAAAAAAAACCTCGTTTACTAAAATGCAGATGCAGTATAAATTAACAGCCCGTGTTCCGATTGTGAGATAAACTTCAAGTTGCGGACTCATCTGCTGGCACAATTTGAAGAAAAACATTCAGATGTTTCGAGTGTACATAACATTCTTGTTCCAGACCATATGTCGCGAAATTAGGAGGAAAATCATTTGCATTTACCGAGCGCAATTATAATTTAAGCTTGTGGATTCACTTGCAGATTCACTCTTAGGCTAAAACCAGTCTTGTGTTCCGATTGCGTTTCAAAATTCAAGTTGCTGACTCATCTGATTGCGCAATTTGGAGGAAAATATTCTGATGTTCAGATTGTAGCCATTCCTGTTCTAGATAATATGCTGCAAAACCTGTGGATATCTAAATTTATTACAGTTCGTATCATTTATATAGAAAAGATGATATATTTATCCCAAGAATATATCGCGACCCATAAATATATCAAGCGATCCAATCTTGGGTTGAGACCCCTAGGTTAAAAAACGCTGTTTTAAAGAACAAGAGATTCTCTAACTGTTTATTTAAACTTCTGAGAGTCGGATAAGTGCCAGATGTTTGTGAAACTCACATGACTATTAATATCTCTATCTAACTTTGAAGTTCGGCATTCACGCATAATGACATGAATTTATTTTGCGTAAAAGGAATTCGCGGGGTTGTGTTCACATACGACTCTTTAAATTTAATTTATATCCAAAGAGCATTAGCATGTGATACTTTAAATCCGATTTTAAAGGAAACAATTTGTACATTCTAAACATGAAAATGGTTTCAATCCAGAGTTCGCCAGTGTTACGTTAACTTGGATTTTGAAAAACTCAAATGACTACACATGAAAACGATTTACGTATAGAAAGTGTTTGAATGTGACAAGTCACGCTTTTTGAGAACACATTGCATTCGGAACAATATAATGGTTTCAATCCCGTTTGCATCGGCATGTGTTTCTTTAATTCCGATTTATCTTTTTTTATTAAGAAATATAAAAACTCCCGGGTTACGAATAACCCGACAATGTATGAAAACTCCATCTACCGTCACTCTAAGCGAAAAATGTTGCTTGTATCGTGATGGAGGACTTAACCAGTCGAGGAATCAAACTGCTACTAACTTAGCCAACTACCAGCTCTTATTACTAGTATTACATTCGAAACATGGAAATGGTTTCAATCCAGAGTGCGTCATGATGTTACTATTTAATAGGGCCCGTAGCTAAATCGTGACCTAAATTTTATTTTTAACCGTCAGTTTAACATGGATGATAAACAGGACCACGCGCTGTTTCAAGTATAAATATATTATATTATGGGAAGCCACATTGTAAATCTTTTTTACGAATATGAACACTTAATAATCATGTTTTTTTTTATTTGGAACTATTACCAAAAATTAATAAAAAAACTTTGACAAACTAGGAACAAATCCCGCTTTAGGACAGTTAAAATGACAAGTTTATATCGTTTTGTGCCATCATACAAAAATAGAAGGAGAAAAGCTAGTTTTAACATAGTATGATAATATAATATTTAAGAGAAAAAGAGTATAATAAGTATAACGGGATTTGAAAAATGGTATAGATTAAACAATAAGGAACTTCAGTGAAAAATATAATGGCTTCAAAAATAAATATTCAAATAGATCAGCAAATGCTGATTCTGAATACGTAACTTTTTTAATATATAAAATTATAAGTAGGATTTATAAATAGTTTTTTAAGAGCGAATAAAAAACTGTTTCATCAAAACGCCTTATTATGTTGGTACCATTGCATTTGGAACATCTGACGTCACCTACACATTCCGCTTTTAGATTAGTATGGACGTTTTCATTTTTCACTTTCCTTTTGTATTTTTATATGTATTTGTTAGTTTTGGCGAAATTTAGACTTAATTTGGATGACTTTAAGCTCTATTATTGTTGTTCATTATATAAAAAAACTATTATTTGTGAAATGAATTAGAGAATTCATGAACAAGTTTCTAAAAAGGTGAATAATTTTATTACTTATGTTTATTTATGGTTTACTGTGAATAGAATTCAAAATTATGTACGATAAAGCTCATCCTTGTTTTGACATTTAACATTCTAACCTCAAAACTGATTAAAACCGGCCGGCCATAGATTTGCAGCGTTTTGGCGGTCTTTGAAAAATTGAAAATTATTTTATTAATTATAACTAACTTTAGAAAAAAAAACTATATATACTGGTATTTAAGTTTGAACATCATTGAGAAAATAATAAAAAAAAAGAAATTGAGTTCCTTATTATGTACATCTGATAATTTAATTATTGTGTTATAATTAAGACAGACAGGTATTAAGAGATGAGAAAAACAAATACTATTATATGTTTGATAGGTTAGTTTTGTGGCCAATGGGCTGTTTTCTCAGCAGCTTCGTAAAAATTCCGCTAGGGAAGGCGGTCCTACTTTCAAATAAATGTCACTATTTCGATATCAGTTTGTTTACCGCCTCGACGTAGTTTATACGATTTATTAATTTTGTTACCAGTTTAAAACCTAAAATGAACAAGAATTATGGTCAGTGGACTATTGTTCAATTGAAGGAGGAATTAAAAGGACGTAACGCCAAAACTATCGGTAAAAAAGCAGTTCTCGTAGAAAGGTTAGTAAATACACCACACATAAGGCTTGTACCTCCCACGATCATTTATTTTGTAATACATCACATAATATTATCGTAATGCGTTTTATTTTAGACTCGAAGACTACGATAAGAACCATGACTTCAACCCTACTGGCATCATGTACGAAAATACCTACGAAATGACCATACCGAAGCCGGAATATTTTCAAGATGTCAAGATTGTCTCAAATATTCCAGCACTGACGCATGAAGAGCTCCATAAATTCAGTGTTTCTTGGGAAAGTTTGAAGAATGCTGACAAAGCATTTAGTATGTATGCTGAAAAATACTTACTGAATTTCAGAAGTGCCTGTGAAAATGACACAACCTATGTTTTAGGAATGTGTGCTTCGGAGTATAGAAAACATGTTTCGTATGCAGTTTATATACGTTATAATTCTGATGCTGTATTGGAATGCCAATGCCGGGTGTGGGGCCTAGTGCACATTGCAAACATGTATTTGTAGTCCTACATGGAATAGTAGATTTTAGTGTAAACAAAAAAATCATTACTCAAGAAAGCTGTACAAGCTTGTTACAAAATTTTTACACACCGAGGAAATATCATGGTGCACCTATAAAAGCGGAAGATCTCCTATTGAAAAAACGGCAATTGTCACAACAACAGCTCATCAATTTTGATCCTAGGCCTGTTCCTTTAATTAACTTTATTAAAGAGGCACATTTACAAAGACAACTTTTGGTGAGGTAACAAAGGGAACAGCCCCACTTGATTGTGGCTTATTTGACTAACTTATTTTTGTAAATAAATATGGTGTAAAAAAACATGTAATTGCAATTTGGACTTCAATCCAGCCATACATCCATAATATAAACTTGTAATTAAATAAATAAAAAACTTACCACAAAATATTTTCTATTATTATAACACCAATCACATAATTTGGATTGCAATTATTAATTTTGCACACTCAATGTATAGAGAAAGAACAACAGAAGTCACTGTGAGTATCGCCATGGTGTAACAGCGTGATGATTAGTCAATTTAGGGCTTTCATGAGTGGAAGGAGGTGCATAGATCAGATATTCTCATTGCGTTTGCTCACAGAAGTTTCTGGGAGAATACCAGAAAATTTTCTGTACCTTTGTAGATCAAATACTTGGGTCAGAATAACAGAAGAGAATGTATGAATGTGAATGAAGCAAGAAGTGTGTGCCAAGACCGAGTTGCTTGGCAGTCTGTCCTCTCTGCCTAAAACGGCGTGATGGTTAGTTTGTTTGGGCTTCATTGTAATAAAATAAGAGTCGGTTCAATCAAATGTAATTATATATTATCTACTAGTAATAGATCATGGTAACTACATACAATTTACTATAATATATAAATATAATATCCGCAGAAAGTATTGTCTCGGTATAGTTCATAGGAGATTTCAAAATTTTATAAGTTTTTAAAAGTCCTATTATTCTTTCTATGTGCACCCTTTTGCTGGCAATTTATCTATAATTTTCTAAAACACTTCTACTGATTCTGATAGTTTTTTTGAAAAATGTTGGAATGTTTATGGTGACACCATATGGTGCAAAGATATCCTGGACATTGAAACCTTTGTCAGCCATTATGGAATCACCAACATCACACAGGGATGTAAGGTTGCTTCTTTCAACTATCTGGCGATCATTGACAGAGCCTGCATAGCTTGGAGATACGTACGTTATGAGGCCACTAGGAGCAGCACCAATAAGTACCTTAACAGTATTTCTATTTTTATAAGTAGAAAAGGTTACTTGTTGGGCAGTCGGTAGTGCAGGCCGTTTAATGGGACATTCCGTGCCATCAATCATTAACCTTGTGTTAAGGTATTTGTCTCGAAAATCTGTTGGAGAAAAGAAATTTACACTCGGTTTTGATGTCCAAATGTTGAACTCTTTCCACTGCAGCGACTCGAATTTCACCCAAGTAATAAAAATATTGGAAACATCTTTAATGGATATAAGATACATTCTTGCAATTTCAAAAAATGTTTTGTGTGTTCTCAATATCATTAATGTTAAAAAAAATTGTTCAAAGGGATTTAGATTAGTGGGGGGATTGCCATAAAAGTATTTTAAGCAGTATGTGGCTTGACCTAAGGAATGGAAATCAAACACCACTTTCTCACATGACTCTAAACCGGTAAAAAAATGAATTGATGCCGGGTCTTTCTTGTATGTCATTATACTGAAAACGGAGTATTTTAGCGTTTGACTTGAGGATTCTCTTGTAGATATTTCAGTTTTTTCATCCATCTGACTGTCTCTATCTATCTTGAGAGTATCAAATGGCAATACGACTTCCACTGCCACGTCTTCCATATTCACAGGCAACATCACTTCTTCCATTCCATCTTGTAGTTTTGGTTTCTTATGGATCCTGGCCGAATTTATACATTTTTCTTCGCGTTCCAGAACCCTTTTCCGTCTGTTAATGGCTTCCAAATTATCTCCCTTCGTCCAGGGAAATATTGAAGGAACTATACCTTTCCGCAACTTTTGTATCAATGGTGTTGTTCCATCTGAAAATAAAATACAAGGATCAAAGTCTGGAAACTCGCATGATATAAAATACAGAACTGTCTATGTTAACAAATAATAATTTCTGATAAATAATTTTTACGGAGAAAGAGGAAAGAAAATATTGACAAATGCATTCCCAATGACAATTATTGTGCTATATTTAAAATGTTTCTTTACGTGTTTATGTAATTTTATACTTACTTTTTATATTGGGGATACAATTGTGAGAAGATTAAGAAGGTATTAAAATAAATGGGGGTACTTACGCTTAATATTCTCGCCTATATAATCTGTGTTCATAAAGTGAGATTTACAAACTACAGAAGTACGAGTCGGTATCCACTTCAATCGTTTGTTGGAATTAATTCATTTCGCCTTCAAATCTTTGTCTTTTGGAAATACATGTCCACCCCTATTTTTGCAAATTGGAACACAACAATAAGTTGACGGCATTATTACGATATTAAGACAAAAACTTTCAATTATTTCAAATGGCGCAGAAAACGTATGACATTTGACAGTTCTCCCACGCTAATGGGACCGCCTTGGACATGCGGCACCTAGCGGCAAAAATCGTGCGAAAACCTCCCATTATGCGAAAAAACACCTTGCGTAATTTTTCGGTGCGGCCACACCGACGCTTAAATTTAATCTCTGGTAAACTACAGGCAACTACTGTCAACAAAATAATGAATTAAATATTCTTGAATATATCACGAAGTCGAAACATTGATATGACGGTGCGTCGGGCAGTAGGTATTATTCTAGGAATAACGCAAAAAGGGAGGAATAGAAATGCGATCTTAGGTAGTTACAAGTAATTTATTTTGATAGTCGTGGGGTTAGTCTTAAAACTAGTGTAAATCTTAATTAGACATAATAAATTCAATAAAACTAGATACCGAATTACTTAATTCTACTGTTAAAGTCTTTGTACTTAAAATTAGAGGTTCACTGGCTTAGGCAATGTGGGAGGAATTATCATTAGAGTCAGGCACTTCCCTTTTTGGTGATGGATGTCCAGGATCCAGTGGCTGCGTTGTATGTAGAGTCCTCGAGTTCGCACTACGTATTCGTGTACCTCCGGATCGGGAGTAGGTGCAACGCGGCGATAATCAGAGGCATGGGCGGTCTCCGATGTTGATCTCCGAAGGGCGAAGATCAGTTACTTTCTTCTGGGATGGAAGCGTAGAATTCGTAGAGCGTAGAGGATCTGGGCGGCCTCTCCAAGGAGCGAGAATAGGAACCTTCCTGGGCGGAAGGTTTCACTTGGCTGTGTGTCCTGGGCGGACTACTGCAACCGACTCTCCGTCCTGGGCGGACTCTTACAACGACTCGTGCTTCCTCGGCGGAAGACTACACGCGATGCTCCGTCCTGGGCGGACTCTGGCAATTGACTGTCTCCTAGAACCCACTGTCCTTCTGTCTACCTGTCTACCTGTATTGTTCAGCGGTCGTTCCATCAGCGGCTCAATTCCTTTGAGGGGATTATTGCCGTCCCATAAAATCACAAAGGAATTGCGGAATTTCCCAAAATAGCAGTTAAGATTATATTATTTTAGTTACGATTTTTCCTAACAATAGGTTCGGCTAGCCTTTGTACTAAATTCATTTTATGGCCGGTCTAATCTGGGAATTCCTATTATTTAAAATGCACATTTTAAATCTAAATATTTCGGTGAATTCGGTCATTTATTTTAGGTGATTTCAAAAGGCTATATCAACATGTTGTCTAAAATTTTCCTACTGGACTCACTGTTAATACGCATAGATTTTAAAAATAAAACTTTGTTTCAAAATCTTAAAAACAAGAAAAAATATCTACTTGGAGTCGTAGTTCGTACTATCTACTATCTACTTTGTCTTGGGTATTTTGTCTATGACATCATTTAATTTACCTGTCATCAATTTATTTATTTTGTAATCACACAGAGGATGCGGTAAGTCAAGTTAATATTCCTTGAAGATTTATTTTATTACGCCGTAATGATTCCAGCAACTAGACTGCCATTAGATCTAAATCGGTTGTTTGGTATTACACATTTGAAAGAACATCCAACGAACAACCCAAATCTTATACTCGCATCTTTACTACATTGCAAACTTAGATGTTTTTAGACGTATTCTTTTGTGCGTTGAAATCTGCTGGACAGCCGTAGTACGCAGATAATTATAACTTCTTATACTGTATTACAATTCATTATGCCAAACCGTAAAGCACCTTGATTCATTTTTGCAGGTGTGCATGCATAGAATACCCACGCAAAACTTTGAACTTCATTGTCCCAGTTTGCCGTTAACGGCAGTGTAATTGAGGATTGCATTATAAAAATGATGATTGGTTTTTCCAGATATCTAGCAAATGTCAGAATGATAAAACAATGGATGCAATGAGCTCAGATGTTTCTGTGATCAAGTCCGAACCGGAAACAATACCCGAAGAAGGGAGCCCAACATCACCCTGTCAACCAATATTGCAGCACTGGATTATTAAACATGACACAAAAGACGTTTTTACGATCAAGTCCGAACCTGAAACAATCCTCGAAGAAGAGCGTCCATCATCCCAGTGTGATACAATATTACAGTACGGGATTGTCAAACAGGAGACAGAGGACGCTTATGCGATCAAATGTGAACCGGCGACTCTAGCGGTAGAGGAACATGCGCAAGAATGTGGCCAATACTCTGAAATAGAAATCGACCATCTTGACATTAAAAGGAAATGCTTCGTTCATCTGGAAAGGATCGACCAAATCCGAGGTAAGCTATTAACTTGTTCTTCCGGTGCCCTCTCCCCCGAGGTTGGCTTCACCCCGCAGACTGCAGCTCGGACCAGCTCAGCGGAACTGCATTCGTACCAGTCACGTTATGTGGCTTGGATAAATTCTCCAATTCCCCGTATTTATGCACAGCAAACCACATAATTTGGTGAATATATCAAAAAGAGAATTGGGAAGCTTTCTTTTTTGGAAAGAATTCGTCCAAAAATATCCGGAAAGACGGCACTTACAAGTTACAACTCTATTATTGCTCCACATTGTAACTACTGCTCAACGATACTTTTCTTGTGTAACGACAGAGAACAGAACCAATTATAAATTCTCCAAAATAAAGCAATGTGAATAATACTAAAGCGAAATAGGTATTCGAAAGTAGCTAAAATGTTAGAGGAATTCAATTGGCTAACAGTGAAACAAATGCTGACAGTGAACGTATTGATTTTTATACATAAAATAATAAAAAAACTTGTTACCAATATATTTATTCAACACAATTATTTACAACATGGACATTCAAAGACATAATACAAGAACGTGTAAGGAAATTAGACTACCGAAAAAGAACAAAGCCAATACCCACTAGTATATTTAATAAAGGTATGAAATGCTAATGACCCAATCAAAATTGCATCAATTAATAAATTTAAGATAGATTGTAAAAAGCTCATTAATTTAAGCAAGAAAAAATCCATTATTTTTTAAATTATCATTATCTATTGTATATGTAATATTATATAAATAAAAGTTAGTTATTTAACTTAAATGTACAAATAACTATAATAAAACAAATCATGTATCATGAAAAATTATTTAGGATGGCCGTTTGGACAGATGTTTTTGTTGGATTGCCTTTTCTTATGTATTTTATTTATTTTGAGAACTTTCCTGTAAAACAAACATCAATCAGTGCAAAATTCATTGGTTACATTATTAACTCATAAACGTTTATACGAACAATTCATAATATTCCATACTTTTATCAGAGTCGCAAAAGCCTTCCTTTCAGCAAGATCAATTCTGTGGTACAAAATTACATTTCAGCACATTAATAACCCTATATATAATACAAATAGACTAGAGCACACTTACAATACTCGTCTCAATTTTAATGAAGGATTAATGGTTCCTAGGCATAAAAACAAATATGGACAAAGAACTATAGATCAAATGATTCCTAGCTGTTTAAATATGTTACCTAATAACTTTTTTTTTTAAAATTAAAACTAAATAGTTAATAAATATATTGAAAACATGGCTAGCTGAAAGAAATTATTTGTATTAGGTAATTGGGAAATTTTTGTGTTATGTACGATTTATTGTAGTTATTTATGTTTATATTTAATTTTTCTAGAAATATTTTTGAGTAAGATTCTTACGAAATATTTATGCTTTAAATTTTTTGCATATGTTTTTATTTTATGTATTTATATATACTTTATTTATAACTTAACTTTAAATTTAAGTTTAGTATAAGGTTTTGAATAACAAGCTCCCGTTAAACAAACTGCCAAAAAGTAGTTTATTGGGACTTTTTGTCTTATATTTTTGTAAATTGTCTTAAATAAAAAAATAAATAAAAAGTCATTGGTTAAAACTGACAATTGAAGTTAATTAAAGTTTCCGACCTACTCAGGGAAAACTTTACTTTTGATGTGGTGTTTAACTGTCAAATAAGCTAGAACCCATTAATAATGCAAATTTTTGTTTCCAGAATTCGGGTCGTTAAATACATCTATTATTGGCACCGGAGATCTTGACGCCAAACAGCCAATAACAGGAAAGAAATGGTTTTCCTGCCCCACTTGTACCTACACGTGTAGATATAGCAGCCTGTTGACTGTGCATATTAGAACCCACGCTAGAGAGAAACCATTCTCATGTTCGGAATGCACATACAGGTTCAGTTATAAATCCCGTTTGGTTCGTCATATGAAAATCCACAATGGAGAGAAACTATTCTCATGCTCGGAATGCACATATACGTGTCTACAAAATAGAGAAATGGTTCATCACACTCGAACCCACACTGGAGAGAAACCGTTCTCGTGCTCGGAATGTTCGTACAGGTGCAGTCGAAAATACGGTTTGGTTCGTCATATTAGAACTCACACTGGAGAGAAACCATTCTCGTGCCCGGAATGTACTTACAGATGCAATCAGAAAGGGACTCTCATGTTTCATATCAGAGCCCACACCGAAGAGAAACCAATTTCATGCTCGCAATGCGAGTACAAATGTAGCACGAAAAGCTCTCTGGTATCTCACGTTAGAACCCACACTGGAGAGAAACCATTCTCGTGCCCGCAATGTACTTACAGATGCAATCAGAAAGGCGCTCTGATGTCTCACATTAGAGCTCACACTGGAGAAAAACTATTCTCGTGCCCGGAATGTTCTTACAGATGCAATCAGAAAGGCTCTATGATGTCTCATATTAGAGGCCACACCGGAGAGAAACCATTTTCGTGTTCACAATGCACATACAGGTGCAGCGAGAAACGCTCTCTGGTATCTCATAATAGAATCCACACGGGAAAGAAATCATTCTCATGCCCGGAATGTACTTACAGGTGCAATCAGAAATCCCGTTTGGTTCGTCATATAAGAACCCACACTGGAGAGAAACGATTTTCATGCTCGGAATGCACCTATATGTGTTTTCAAAAAAGAGAACTGGTTCGTCATTATAGAACCCACACCGGAGAGAAACCATTCTCGTGCTCGGAATGTTCTTACAGGTTTAGTCGAAAATATGCTTTGGTTCGTCATATTAGAACCCACACTGGAGAGAAACCATTACCGTGCTCGTAATGTACTTATAGGTGCAATCAAAAAGGCACTCTGATGTCTCATATTAGAGACCATACCGGAGAGAAACCATTCCCTTGCTCGGAACGTAGATACAGGTGCAATCGAAGAGACTAAATCAAAAGTTAAATATCTCGGAATAGCAATCGACGGCAAAATAAATTCGATAAGGTATATTAACCTTACCGTAGAGTGATTGCGTATCCATGTTATTTTATTAAAAATGCTTGTTGAAATCATAAAAAAAATATTCGAGAATTTAATGTACCTTCAATTACAAAATGATGTAAGCAAATACCATTCTCCAAATCTCTAAACTTCATTAAAAAATCCATCTATGTTTTTAGAATATATTCTGTTTTAATATAAATATATTTTCTTTTAATGGGCAGTAGGTATTCGAAACTTATTTTTATTTATTACAATTAAGTGTGGATCTTGTACGGGCACAATGCGTCGGTGATGCCATGCCTCAAAATAGAAATGTGGGGCTAACTCCGAGCTATTAACGGTACCCTGTTACGAACAACAGCAACCCAACATCATTTTGCATATAAAGACAGAATTTTGCAACCTTCCAACGGACATAAGAACAGAAACAAATTACAATATATTCTTATTTCATTGTGTTTTTTCTCATGTTAAAATGTATTGGTACTACTTTTTTATTTCATATATTATTTCACCATTTTTAATAATTTAAATTTGTAATATTTTTTTAAGTTTCGCAAAATAGCAGCATTACATTAAGATCCCACAATTCAACACTGAGCATGCGCAAAACACCTACCTCCTTCTAGGAATAACGTTTTTCAATAATCAAAAATATAGAAAATATCCACCAATTCCAGCAAAATTTAATGAATTACCTCAGTCGTTTTTCAGTCATTTGTTATTATTATTAGATTTTTATTTTTCAACAAATCTCGCATTTTCTTTCGTTTCATTACTAATAATATCACCACTCTAACAACTTTCAAAATCCAACGTCCAAATTTGAAGTTTTGAGAAAAATGCATCTAAAATTTGGAAGTGAAGGATAAATCAAGATTCAATCAATACGAAATAATAAAAAAAAACTTACAATTGTAAACAAAGGCGCTTTCAATACAAACAATTAAAAAAAATAAAACAACACTGAAGACACAATTTCGGGACTTATTTTTTAAATTAAAAAGCAAACAAAGTGACTTATGTGTTTTTAACATGGCACATTCCATTGTATTATTATTTTACGGACAACCATAGATGCACTTATTATTAATAATTAATTAAAATTACGCAGTAATCACCACTTTATTAATATATACATATCAACATGTTTCCTCTTCAGGAATATACAGAGTACTAAAAAAATAACAATGTCAAGTGTATAGATAAATGATAAACATAGAACACAATAATGTAAGAATAGACAATTAATAAAAAAAAAATTATGATATATTCTAATAACAAATTTAGATTATAAATTAAAAAAAGATTTTTTATTATTATTAATATGAAAACGAATTTTGGAGATAGCTACTTAAAAAAAAGTTTATTAAATACATTTAATTGACTATTAACACTTTTTCTAATTTCTAAAATTTCAAATTTGTCTAATTGTAAATCGGTTGTATTTTCTCACCAAACACAAGAACCTTGTTTGTGTATGGTGAGGAACAGCTACTTTACGTTTAATTTGTTACACAGTATTACTCGTGTAAGGTATGTACTTATTTTAAAAAAAATACATAAAAATAAAATTTTGTGATCCTTTTTTTTTTTACTAACTCCACATTTTCATTTTGAGTATCACATGCGTCAGTGGGTCTGGCCTGGATGCCGGGATACCTAGGTATTACTGGAAACGAAATGGCGGATTCCATTGCTAAGGAGGCCTCTGTTCACGGTCCGTTAAATGGTTCCTGTTCCAGTTAGAGACTATTTCCCTATTCTAAAAAGTAAATACAAACTCCAATGGTCCTCTGAATGGAAAACAGCTTTTCTAAAAAAGATCATCAGTACTCATTAATACAACATTTTATTCCTGTCAAGCCCTGGTTTCATAAATTCATTGCATGTCCAAAAAATATATTTTTTCCATAACTCGAATGAGACTAGGTCACACTTCCTGTCTTAGTCATCTCTCCAGATTCCACAAAGTCAGCTCGCCTTACTGTGATTGTGGATCAGATGATACTCTGGACCATAATTTCTTTGGGTGTCCTATCAATGACCAATTTCCAAACTTTATGCATGAATTGGTAAAACTTAAAATTGAACTCCCTACCAGTATTCCCTGCCTTTTAAGTCTCAACTCCCCCCAAATTAACTATTTATTAGCAAAGTATATTTGTAAAAATGGCATTAAAATTTAAGACATTGTGGATTAAAAACACATACATTTACAGTGTAACTTATTTGCTTCAATTTTGTTTTCTCAAATATTATATCATTTTTAAAAGTAACTAATTTGAAGAACAATCTGTACTATTAAAATCTAACTGGTTAAACATGGCCAAGATCGCCCTCAATGCCATTATTAACCGCGATTGTTTTTATTGTTTCCTTTTCTTTTTCATATGCTATTTTTTATGTAGGGGAATATTAACGAGTCTATGCACCATTGAATGGTAAGCTGATAATTTATGAGACCAAGGATGAGTTGAGTTTGCATTTGTTGTTTTTACAACTAACAGATACAAAAATAAAATCAATTTAATATATCTGGTACACAATAATAAACTAAAAAAATTTGCATGTTTGGAATTTCTCGCTCCAATATCCGTAAAAATTGCAAAAGAAGTTAGAAAAATGTGGTTTAAATATAGCTTTTAGAACCGATATATAGGAACAAGCCTAAAAAACTTAAAATTTAAAAACCTAAACTTAATAATAGTGGCACATACGAATTAAAATGTGACCACGCCGACTGTAACGCTACCTATATCGGGCAGACGGGAAGGGCTTTCTCTACTAGATTCAAACAACATATAAGATGTTATAATAATAAAAGAACTTTTTCAAAATTAGCAAAACATTTTTTAGTAAATAATCACGTCCCGCTTGATAACAACAAACCTAAACCGTTACATATATAAAGAAAGGGCCTAAGATTAAATTTACTTGAACAATTAGAAATTAACAAACGAATGAATGATCCTAATATAACATTAATAAATAAAGTAAGGAAAATTATATACTCACCGCTTCTCAGTATGTTCACATTATCAAAACAATACAACACATTTAAATAAATCAATTAAGAAAACATTGTCAGTTAAATACGAGTAAACACATTATAAATGTGAAAACCTCACGGAATTCAGAATTTAAATTGTTTTGTAACTAAATCGCTTTTACCGATAATAAATCATTTCCCGTACAAATTTAAAAGGAGTGGAAGTAAATTAAATCATATAAGTAAGTCGTCACAATGTGGATTAACCTCAGTTTGCAAATGGCCTTAAACGCCGAAAGAGCTGTCACAATAAATAAAAACTAAAAATACTTGCAGAACTTAATAATAACTATTAATAACATTATTAAATTTGATTTACATTAAATAAAAAAGATATATACGAGTATATATTTATTCTTAAATTTAAAAAACAAAACATTAGTAACTCATCTCACTAGGACAGTGGTCGGCAAACTTTTTCGCCAAAGAGCCAAATATGTACATTACAACGATTAAACAAATTTTTGAGAGCCAAATCTGATTATTAATTTAGTAAACCTTTATTATAATTTTAGACCTACGGGTACACTGAATAAAAGTATCCATTAATTTAAATCAAGACAATGACTGACAAACACTTAATGCGAACAATGTTCTTGTATCTCCTTGGAAAGTTTGAGTATCTCAGGTTTGTAAATTGTTGTTTTTAATTGGCACGATTCCAGGTTCTCGTCAATAAGACGACTTCTCAGTTTACTCTTGATAAAAGTCATGCTTAAAAAAGATTGGTAGCATGAATATGTAGAACCAAAAAGGAAAAGAAGAGCAAACGAGAGTTTTTTCAGCTGATCATAAGTCATACTATTCCAGGGGTTGAACATGATCACGTCTTCCTTCTCCAGGTCTTTCAAAGCAGACACTTGTGATGTGAACAAAGTTCACATTTGTTCCATCTCCAGTATTTCCAAATCAACACAAAGAAGTTCAAATTTAGAGCTCCATAATTCCTTTTTTTTTAATCCTGCAAATGTATTTCAAAGTTACCAATGTCAATACTAAAAGGAAAAATTTCAAATCTGTTATCGTAGCATTAAGAGGGTTTTTAACACATGCTAAGGTCGCTCTGCTGTTTTTAAATTCCTGAAACCTGCTGAGAAATGCTTCCCTCACATTTAAATGGTTGTTTTGAAATAGTGTTTGTCAATGGAGGAATTATTTTCTTGGCGTTGCTTCAGCAGGCTCGGAAAGTGAAACAATTTTTCCCTTTCAGAATCTTGAGCAAAAGGGATAATTTGTGATAAATGAAATGACTTCTTCTAACATAAAAAAATGTGTTTCCTTTCCCTTGTAGTTTATGATGAAGCTGATTTAATTTAACAAAGCGCTTCTTGATAAATGATTCACTGGTAAGCAAGTATTTCGTGATTATTTTTCTTTTCAAAATAGCAACAAACCCTTTTATTAGCCGGTCATACTTTTGGCCCCGTTTGTTGAAATCGGCACAATTTTATCGAGAGGAATATGATGTTTATTCATGCACTCAATTACAGCATTTGCGATGTCCTCTCCACGTGTTTGAGCGTTGAGTGTCAATCATCCTAAAATTTCTTCTTTAGGACCTGTATGGGAATTAAATCTTGTGAAAAGCGAAACTTGCCCTGTATCATTTATGTCACAAGACCCGTCAACTGCTATTGATAACGCCGAAACCAATTTCAGATCTTCAATTTGCTGGAATATTATGTTCGGCGACATTTTAATTGTTCTATCTTTCATTGTTTTGGTAAACAATGGTAAAACTTTAATTTTTTGAAAGAATATCTAATATAACTCTCCAGATGCATTTATAAAACAACTCTTTGTGTATTCACCGTCTGTATTCGGTTTCCCCCTCTCGGCAATCTCTTAACTAACAACAAAAGTTGCCATATTAATATTGTTGGAAGATTGCATCCAGTTATTAAATACAAAGGATGATGACAAGTCAAGACTCTTCAGAAGTTCCTCAACTGCTTTCTTCCTTGCATCACCGACATATTTAGTGCTAAATGACGCGTGTTTAACCAAAACCACCTCTACCCAGGCCGGGACACTGAATCAAGATGGCCGCCACTAAAGGCTGATGAGTATGCATTAAATAATGTAATTTCTTGACAATTATGGTGAAAAATAGGAGCCACTAATTTTAAGGGAGATAACACTATATCACTATATAATTATAAGTAAATACCAGACTAAAATGGATACAAATATTAATGTGCAGTTGGAAAAATTGCATTCACGCGTAAAAAATAAAAGATTATTTCTTAGTATAAAATCATATTTACTTTGTTAAATGTAACATTGTGTAAGTACAGAGCACATAGCTACTGTTAAATGCAACATTGTGTAAGTACAGAGCACATATGTACTGTTAAATGTAACATTGTGTAAGTACATAGCACATAGGTACTGTTAAATGTAACATTGTGTAAGTACAGAGCACATATGTACTGTTAAATGTAACATTGTGTAAGTACATAGCACATAGGTACTGTTTAATGTAACATTGTGTAAGTACAGAGCACATAGGTACTGTTAAATTTAACATTGTGCAAGTACAGAGCACATAGGTACTGTTAAATGTAACATTGTGTAAGTACATAGCACATAGGTACGGTTCCGGTTTAACTGTGAAGTGTTTCTCCAAATTTGACATCGTGTTATGCGCGAATTGTTCCTTACAAATAAGACATGTCGGGTGGTCATTTAAGTTTCGGATAAACGCGAAAGTCTCGGTCCACTCAACTCTAAATTCACGGTTTTCATCTTCCGTTTTTGTTTGCTTCTTTTTGATAAACATGTCAAATAGGGCACCTGTAGAAATATTCCAAATTACATTTTTTCAAAAGCCACCAATACAAAATTACTGTAATTTTTAAATTGATGACAAAACTACGTATTGGATGTGCAGCTGAATGGAGAATAAGACAGCTTCATTCTTCAGGAAGGTAATTGTAATATAACATAATAATCAAATTCTTATGACGGCCTCCATGGTCGAGGGGTGAGGCTCTCGACTACGAATCCGTAGGTCGCGGGTTTAAATCCCGGCGTGCGCAAGTAAATTTTATTTAATTAATTTGTGTTGTTTCACAAGTAATTAATTTAAAAATAATATATAGTATATTTGCGCACGTTCCAGAGTGGAAGATTCTTTCAGTATCGCCCTGGTGAAAGACCACCATTCAGAATTGAAACGTTGCTTGAAATAGCCTTTAGCCGTGTTTGTTGACTAGATCTGAATACCCAGGTATTCCCCACCTTCCTCTGCCCCTTCTCCTTGTCCACCCCAATACCTTCAGCTTCACAACATTCTCCAATTGGGAATGCCATAGTCTCACTGGCTCCAGACGGTTGGGAGCAGTTGGGACTCTTGTGCGGTATTCATATAAAAAATTTAAAAAGGTACCTTTGAAAGGCGCCCTCGATTTACAGACACAATAAGCTCCGACCACTGCAGCATGACATGACTGTTGCGCCTGCTCGTGGATGTTTGTGCCGGAGCCGCACTTAAGGGGCCAAAGAGCCGCACTTCGCCGACCACTGCAGAAGGACAGTCCCGTGTTGAGATGAGCGGTAACACAATTTTACTGAAACGATATATTATAAATACATATATATTTTTTTAAATATCTCCAAAGTTATTCAGACTATAAACAAGTATAAAATCTACAGTAAATGTTTAAGTTGGGCCGCACATTTATAGATTACAACAATACTAATTTCATTGTAACCCAAATAACTATAATAATGTATCCGTGCTCCAATTAGCCACAATCATAGGGTGGCCATATTTTTGTTAAGAATAAGTAGTGTGTAAATAATTATTAGTAAATAGTATATACTTATCGTTCCTTAGTTAAAATATTTTTATTTATTTCCTTATTTGAGGATCTTCCTTATATTTGTTGTTACTATATAGTTTCAACAAATTTCTTTTGTAAATTTATGTTTCTTTATACTCAACTTTCTTTAGTTGAAACATTTTGTATTTTTCTTTTATTCATTCGATCATTTTGATGAATCGAACTAGCATATTTCGAATCAAAATTTTTCGATTTTGCCCTCTAGTTAAATAAAGTTGAAACCAAAAACGTTAGAATTGGCAACATTCGACTACACTTCCAGCGATCATGTGAATTTGGATAGCTTTTTTGCAGTGGATTTTTAGTTTAGTTTAGTGTTTAGTTAACCGCCCGCCCATAGGTTATTATTCAAAAAGCAGGGAAAACAATCGGATTTTTTTTCATTAGATTTCGCAAAAACAATACGTGTTTACAGTACACCAACTTGTATGGGAGATACGAAAATACCCGAACACATCCGTTGGCTTCGGCTGACCTCGAAATACTAAACGAGATGATGCAGGAACAAACTTAACGTATACGAATGTTTTGTGGGCTTCGGGTATAGTTTTTTTGTACCTGAACGTACGGGATACGGTTTGTAGCGTTCGGGCAATAATATAGCGGCCGTATCACGTACGTTCGTATGGGTAGGGCGGTTAATTTGAATAATGCGGAGACCCGTAGATTCTATAACCCGGATACAAAAGAAATAAAATAAATTCAGTGTTTTCGTCAAATATTTTTATTAATAATAAAAAGCGAAACATATTTACAAGAAACTTGAGTAAAAACACACAGATAAAGCCGGGTCTCTTGTGCTCGTTTTAAAATGTTACGCAAATAATAACACTACGGCGTGGCCATACACATTTCTCTATAGACAGTGTTTTATGCTTTCTGTGGCTGGTGAATAATACCTTTGTGTAATGTTTAAAAAAAACATTCGCAAGAGACCCGCCTTGGCGCTCTTTTTGTTGCCCGAGTCGAAAATAAATTGATAATACAATAATGGTAATTTTTAGAATAAAATAAAATGTTTCTATATTTATTTGTTTGGAGAAAGTAATAGTCGTCACAGGGCATTACTTTCGCTGTCAAAACAACTATGGCACCCAAACGACAAGCGAGAATTTACAACTTCATAACTTTATTCCGAAATAATAATAATTAATTCCGATTAAGGCCGGGTACACATCAGCTAGTGATAAACAAAAAGGTCAACTCGCGCCATTTAGCGCTTCAATCACCTTCTAATCTAACTTCTTCCACAATAGTTTGTTTTTAAATCAGTTCAGTTTATACAATGAAATAATTACAACCGAGTTCTGCATGTTTCAACATTTAATTATTTATTTCCATATGAAGTGGTAACTTGGTGATGTGATATTACAAATTTAAAAAATAAAACAATCGCTTTGTTTACATCACTTTTATTTTTCATATTTATTGCTGAACGGATATCGCTACTATCGCAGCTTCCTCACTTATTATAGGAAAGCCTAGCACGCTTCGCTCCAAAATAACATAGAGCGCAAAGTTAACGTGAAAACGCATGATGTAATTTGGGGCCACATGTGTGAAGCCATGAAGGCTACATTGAGATAACACGGGCTTCAGTCGATTACAAGCGCGAGCCGGGTATGGATCTCCAAAGATTACTGCTAAATGCCTACATGACTGCACAAGTCGTTTTGGTAAAATAGAAAAAGCAATGGTTTAACCTTTCATCGGTTTTACCATAATCAATATAAAGTAAATTGGCTTTTTTATTGCTTAAAAAACTCAAAGAGCTTCTCAAGTCGGTACGCGCCGTCGGTAAGAAATGCTCGAGACCACAGAGGTGCGTTCCGTTCGTTCGCGGTCGGAAGGATTCGGGTTACATCGACAGCCGCTTCACACCCTTCGTATTTTGATAGGACTCTATTTATATACCTGTTTGCGCGTCATTTGTTTGAAGTTGAAACTTAAGGCGGTCCGCTTGCTAAAATTCTGACGAAATAACGCGCTCCTTATGCAGGTGGCGACAAGGTTGAAATTCCCGCCTAACATCGGCCGCATGTTTCGACTTACGCAAAAAAATCATCACCAAAATGGTTGTTTTATTATATTCTGTGAAGCTCAGACATAAATATTAAAATGTTTTACGGTCATATTCTAAAAAACTTAATTTGCCATAATTAAAAATACGACAATATCGGAAAAGGGGAGATTTTGAGCTTTGAAGATGTTTTTAAAGATCTGATACTTCATTTTTTTCTAGGCTTATAAAAAGACTCTCCAAAATTGGACTTGACGTACCGCGCGCGCAAAGCCGTTATTGACTTTTTGTTTTGTGAGATTGTATTATTTTAATTTGATTTGTTAATCGATGAGATTGTGTATTTGGGAAGTATGTGATAGGGATATTGAAAGAAGGGTGAATGCAGGAACCTCCATTAACGGAAGACTGAACGCGGCTGGCGCTAACAAAAAGTAGTCCGAAGACGCGAAACTAGCAGTCAACTCAATGCTCTAGAAATGATATCTCTGAG
Organism: Halesus radiatus; assembly: GCA_022606495.2. Classification (NCBI taxonomy): domain Eukaryota; kingdom Metazoa; phylum Arthropoda; class Insecta; order Trichoptera; family Limnephilidae; genus Halesus; species Halesus radiatus. Next base: position 93,844 of record JAHDVE020004319.1, read on the forward strand.
AAGAATGTGTGGTAAAACCATGTATGATCGTGCGAAAAATGTTGAGATTCGTAAAGAATGCAAGGCTGATGTAAATGTAATTAGCAAGATTATGAAAGGGACGCTTAGATGGTTCGGGCATGTAGAGCGAATGAATAAAGAAAGGAGTGTAAGGAGAATATATGACGGGAATGTGAATGGAAGAAGAAGCTGGGGACGTCTGAGGAAGACATGTCACGATCAAGTGAATCAAATACATGTTAGAAGTCGGAATAACAGTAGAGAATGTATGAAATGTTATATGAATGTGAATGAAGCAAGAAGTGTATGCCAAGATCGAGTTTGGCGGTCCGTCCTCTCTGCTTACCACTGCGGAGAAATGGCGTGATGGTTAGTTAGTTTTTTTTTTTTTTTTGTTATGTTATTGGCTTTCACCCATTAAGGGCGATCTCGGCCATGTATAATCAGTTAGATTTTAATTGTACAGATTTTTCTTAAAATTAGTTACTTTAAAACAAGATATAATATTTGGGCAAATAAAATTGAAGCAGATAAGTTAGATAAGTTAAACAGTGTAAATTTATGTGTTTTTAATCCCCAATGACTTAAATTTTAATGACCCATTTTTATAAATGTATTTTGCTAATAAATTGTTAATTTGGGGGGAGTTGAGACTTAGAAGGCAGGGAATACTGGTAGGAGATCAATTTTAAGTTTTACCAATTCATGCATAAAATTTGGAAATTGGTCATTGATAGGACATTCAAAGAAATTATGGTCCAGAGTGTCCTCTGCCCCACAATCACAGTAAGGCGAGCTGACTATATGGAATCTGGCGAGATGACTAAGACAAGAAGTGTGACCTAGTCTCATTCGAGTTATGGAGGAAATATATTTTTTTGGCATGCAAGTGTATTTATGAAACCAGGGCTTGACAGGAATAAAGGTTGTATTAATGAGTACTGATGACCTTTTGTTAGAGAAGCTATTTTCCATTCAGAGGACCATTGAAGTTTGTATTTACTTTTTAGAATAGGGAAATAATCTCTCACTGGCACAGGAATACCATTTAACGGACCGTGAACAGTGGCTTCCTTAGCAATGGAATCCGCTATTTCGTTTCCAGTAATACCTAGGTGTCCTGGAATCCAAGCCAGGACCACTGACGTATTTGATAGTGAAATGGAATACAGGAGGTCTCTGATAGAGCAGATTAGGGAATCGCTATTAGAATTGAGTGGGGATGAACATATTTTTTGTAGTGAGCTAAGCGAATCTGAAAGAATGAGGGCGTTTCTAATATTGTGCGATTTGACAAGATGCAGTGCTTCTATGATAGCTATGCATTCAGCAGAGAAAATGGAGCATTCTTTGGGAAGTTTGTGTGGGAGACTCATCTTCCTGTGTGGAACATACACACTGGCCCCGCAATGGGAATCCTGACTGAGTTTGGAACCATCTGTGAATAATTTTATATAGTTTGGCCAATTGTTTTCAATAATTTTGTTAAATTCTACATTATTTGATTGAGCTGAATTGTTTATATATTTTTTGCTTATTCCTATAAACTGGTGAACCTTGGAATAGAAAGTAAGGCTTTCATAGGAACACGAGTATAAGGGAAGAGATTCGTTACGATAGATGTTGGTGGGTATATCCAGGAAAGAGTTATAGCAGTCATAGAAAAGGGGGGGGGATGTTTTTTCCAAAATGGATTTGAAATAACATCATACTTTAAAGATTGAAGTTTAGGAATCAAGGGATGGGATGTTATCGAGCATGTTTTGAAAATATATTTTTCTGCTAAGCATCTCCTTCTTATATGCAAGGGGGGTTCGGAGCATTCTACTTGCATTGAGTTGATTGGGGAAGATTTCATGGCTCCTAGAATAAGACGAAGAGACTTTGACTGGATCTTATCTAATTTATGTGAATTTGAAGAAGATATTGAATCAAACAGGCAAGATCCGTAATCAAGATGACTTCGGATGAGGGCATTGTAAAGAAGTTTTAAAGATGCTGGGTGGGAACCCCACCACACTCCGGACAGAAATCTAAGTGGATTGATATTGCTTTCACATTTTGTGATAACATGATTTATATGAGAGTTCCAAGTAAGCTTGGAATCCAAAAACATTCCCAGGAACTTAACTTCCTTAGAGATAGGGATGACTTCATCGCCAAATCTCACCTGAATATCAGGGAGCTTTCGACGACGGGTGAAGATGACAACTTTGCTTTTGGAAGGAGAAAGTTCAAGGCCATTACTATTTAACCACGCCAAGAGTTTTCTAAGAGCGTTGTTGATTGCTGACGCTGCGATGAAAAGATTGGGGGATATTTTGTAGAACGTTAAGTCATCGGCGAATTGAAGTATATCGCACATGAAATGAATAGATTTTTCCAGATCGAAAGTATAAATATTGTACAGGATCGGGCTTAGGACAGACCCTTGCGGGAGTCCTTTGAATATGTGTCTAACGTGGGGAGAGGATCCAGGACCGTCTACAAAAATAGTTCTCTGGGAGAGCAAATTAATAATGAATTGGACCAATTTGGGTGGGACGCCAATCGCCAATAATTTTTCTTTTAGAATGGGGATGACAACATTGTCATATGCTCCGCAGATGTCTAAAAACACTGCTATGCAATATTCGTTTTTAGAAAGTGCTAATTTAACATCTGTCACAAGAGAGGAAAGGTTGTCAAGGGTACTTTTACCTTTTCTAAATCCAAACTGCGAAGGGGAAAGGATTTGATTTTTTTCTACGAACCAGTCCAATCTATTCTTAATCATCCTTTCAGCTACTTTGCATAGAGTAGAAGAGAGAGCAATCGGTCTATAGCTTGAACCTAGACTAGGATCTTTGTTACTCTTGCAAATGGGAATGATATTTTGGATTTTCCAGTCTGGGGGAATAATACCAGAATCCAGAAATAAATTGATAAGAGAGAGAAAGTAGGAAAGGGAATTGTCATCATTGTGTCTGATGAATATGTTCAGAATTTCATCTCTGCCTGGTGCAGAGTCTTTGAGGTTTTCCGAAGCTCTCTTTAACTCCTCTATGGAAAATGGAGCATCTAACCATGAAGACGAATTTGGGGTAAAAGATGGAATAGGTACTTCATCAAGATTAGGGACATAAGGGGGAGCTATTTTGCTAAGAAAGTCAGACATCCAAATGGCTGAATTGTGAGATGGCTTCGGCAGTGAAAAGGAAGATCTAAATCTGCAAATCATCGACCAAACCTCCCCGCTGGAGTGGCAGGGGATATGTTAGTACAGAAGTTACGCCAGCTGTTTTTTTTTAAACGAAATATACGAGCTTGGGCATTCTTGGCTGTTAAGTAATTTTCCATTGTCATCTGTTGGCAGTATGTCTTATTGGCCGCTTTCCTTTCTTTCAACACTTGAAGGCATTCCTCATCCCACCAAGGGGGAGGGCGAGCCTTCGTGCCTACAGGAGATGATTTAGGAATAGCCTTTTCAGCGGATTTAAGAATGGACTCGGACCAAGATTTATAAGTGGAGGTGCAATTTTCTGAATTAGGGGTAGGAAGGGAGAGGGTAAGAGCCTGAATAGATTCTCTGAATTGGGACCAGTTGGCTTTCTTTGTAATATATTTTGATTTACTTTTAAAGGGGTTAGTATCTAACCGCTGACCCAGATACAGAATGATGGGATAGTGGTCACTGCCGCAGGGGTCTGAGGTAGTTCTCCAGGAAATTATTGGAGAGATACATGGGGAACAAAGAGATATGTCCACCGCACTAGGTCTCTGTCCAGGGTGACTTAACCTTGTTGGGGATCCGTCATTTAGAAGACACAGGTTTAAGGAGTCCATAAGATCAATAATTTTGTTTCCTGAGAAATCCGTGGATGAAGAACCCCACAGTGGGGAGTGTGCATTGAAGTCACCCAGAATAACCAAAGGAGAAGATATTTTGCCAAGCATGTGGACCCATAAGGAAAGATCAAATGGGGTAGAAGGGGGAATGTAGAGGGATATAAATGTAATATTAGAGACAGTAGCTGCCACTAATTGGAAGGATGCATTTATGGGTTTAATGGAAAGAGGGGTGAAGGGTAGGGAGTTTTTGATGAGCAGGGCTGCACCGCCCATCCCATCAATGCGGTCGTCCCGCAGACATTGGAAGCCACTCACCTTGAAGAGTTGAGCAGGCTTAAACCAAGTCTCAGAGACGGCAGCAATCGATATTGAGTGGAAATACAGAAGGCGGGTGAGGTCATCCTTATTGGAGATGGCGCTTCTGCTATTCCACTGAAGTAATCTAACGTCTTGTGGAGTCATTTTGAGAAAGTGATTTTAATGTGGTAATAATAGAAGCAGCGTTGGACGGTAGATTGGTTTGTGAAGAAATTAGGTCAATTAAAAGCATAATAAGGGTTTGAATAAATGAAGAATTATCTTGGGAGAGTTTTTCAGAAAGGAAGAGAGAGTTCGTTGAGGAAGGATTAGAATTGTTTGCACAACCATTTACGGCAGTTGAAAGTGATGACCCATTGGGATTTAAAAGAAGTGAATTGTGTTGTTGTTGATCATATCCAGGAGCCGGTTTAGGGTGGGGTTTTTGTATGAGAATTTAGTTGAGCGAGAAGAAATTGTTGTTGAGGATTGGTGAGAGTTGGTTGTAGGGTTGCTGGATAAAGCCTCAGCAAATGATTTCTTGACAGGAGGGAATAATTTAGATGCCTGCAGAAAAGATAAGTTCTGAGAAGACATCGATAATTTAATATTTTTTTGGCGGGATTGTTCTGGGCAAGAATAGTTGATGGCTGTATGAGAGCCTAAACAGTAGAAACATTTGGGTTGGGCTGAAGAAGGGCATTGGTCAGCTGTGTGGCTTTCACCACATTTGAAACATCTGGGCGGAGATCTGCATGCAGCTTTGGTGTGACCAAAACGGCAGCAATTAAAACATTGTGTGGTAGGATAAGTGTAAATTTCAACCGGTAATGAATTAAAAAATAAATATATATGCGAGGGAAGAGACTGCCCTTCAAAGGTGATCACGACAGATTGGGATGGTTTCCAGGTAATTGTGCCCTCAGAAGAGTCTTTGTAATTTAGTCTTCTGGCTTTAATGGGATTGCCGATATGTTGAGGAGTTGTAAGGGCGGATAAAATTTCTGGGATGGAAAGATCGGTCGAGATACCTCTGACCAAGCCCATGCGGGTTACATTAAAAGTAGGAATGTATGCCTTGAATTTGGAATTTGATGAAATGTAAATATTTTTAATAAATGAATTGGCGGCTGACCCTGTGAGGAATTCAACAGAGATTCGAAAACGACCCTCGGCTTTTACACCTCCAGGCTTGATGGAAAGAATTTTTGTGTTTGTTAGAAATTTACCAAACTCAAGAGGATGAATAGTTTTTCCTTGCTCGGTTTTTTGGGCGTACACAATATATGGGCCACGGGAATGAACAGAGTAGAAATTAGTTGGAGGAGATGCTGGAAGTTCTGCTGGGGCTGGGGTCTGTGAAGTTGAAGGAGTGTCGGATATATTTGGAGAAGCACTAAACTTTCTTTTTTTGTATGAATTTACTATGACAGATTCACTGTCTGAAATTTCTGAATTGTTATCATCTGGGAGGTCAGGAGGTGGATCTGGAGGCTTCCTAGGGAGTCCAGAAGGGACCTTTTCAGAAATATCCTCCATTCTTTATAAATACAAAAGAACAAAAAGTTGAATAAGTGACAGCTAGGTAAAAAAGTGTATAAATATCTGGTAATCAGCTGAAAGAAGTGGCTCCCGGATGACCAGGGGGAGAAGAATCCTCAAGGAACAACACCCAACACTTTTTTTTAAGCAGAGAACAGAATATATTTGGTTTTTGATCAATATAATGAAGAACAGAACAAAACAACTATTGACAGCCAAATGTTATTGTTGCAATCGGTTAGTTAGTTAGTTATTGATTTGTTAATCTGCTAGCTGTCCTTTCCTGCCGACTTCACGTGGCTCAGCTCCCCCGGCAACAAACGAAATTAATAACCAATTTATCAAAAGGAGAGGAAAACCGGGCGATTTGTTGTGCAAAGTGGCAGATTATCGTATTGGAACCAATCAGAATGGTAGATACTTTCAGTATCGCCCTGGTGAAAGATCACCATTAATACCTTCAGCCTCACAACATACCCCAATCGCGGATGTCATAGTCTCGCTGGCTCCAGACGGTTGGGAGCAGCTGGGACCCTTGTTTACCTCATAGGTCTAGTATACTGTCTACTGTTGTAACTTGAATACATTCACACGTCACGAACCCACGCACCGCGATACAACAACGGCTAGGAGAAATTTTACATTTTATTAAATGTTAATTCTTTCAAAATGCTCGCGAGAAACGATCTGTGATGTATATACGAGTATATTCACGTAACTGATTAAATTATTAATATTAATGTCCGTGATAGTCCCCATCTTATATAATTATACTGCCCCGAAGGAGCTACGGTAGTGGCGAAACCGGTTGGCAATAAGGAAAAATGATGGAAAAGTGATGTAAACAAAGTTATTGTTACATAAAAATAAAATTATCATGTCAGTGTTACATATAATTAGATTTAACTTAAAATTACGCTTCATCGTGATATTAATACAAATAATAAATTAATGAGAGATTCACAAAAAATATATTAAACAGAAAAAGATGTAGAAAATTAAAAAAAACATATAATTCATTTTCGGACAAAACTTTGATCTTGATCATAAAGATGATTGCTTTTATCGGACAAATAGAATACTTTTATTTGGTTGGGATGGCTCACTTGGTAGATGCGTTACTCCCGAATAGAGGATATTATACACTTTAATGTCTGTTCACATGTACCAGTACCGTCCAGTGCAGAACAATACAGTGCAGACACGACATTACCCATGAGCACTTTCATATTGCAGCGTACGTAAGTGTAACGTATCCGCACACACGAGTACACGGGCCAGCACCGGCCGAGATTGTCGGCCAGATCATTTTGACGGTGCTGGTGGCCACCGGTGACGTCTGCGCCTGCGCAGTTAGTTTGAACGAACACCTTTAGCACCACCATCTTCGTCAGTTGGCGTCATTAGACGCAGATATTGCTAAAACCGAGAAGATGGATAACGATAAATGGATTGAATGTTTGGGAAATTTAGGTTATAAAATAACAATAAATATGGGAATAGGATTATAAAACCCTCAAACATGTTGTGGCGGACACTAACGCTCAGTTGACAGTTCAGTTGACAGCCGAACTCGCGTCTGTGCTGTGCTGCACGGTGTAATGTGAATACTCGCGTCTGTGCCGTGTCCGTATTTTTTTACCCCTTCCCCAATCACACCTTTCTTAAGGCATAATCCGTCATCCTAAGGCGCAATGTCTCCTGGGAAGGGTGGCGGTAACAAGAATCCACCTGGCACTGCTTCAGAGGAACTGCCCTGGTGTCCTGGCAACGGCTCGTCCTAAGTACTCTTATATAATCTATTTTGTTTGTCCCTATTACTGTTTTCTGTTAGTATTTCTCCGCGTCTCACCATGTTTATCTACGGACTACGGACGAGTAGAGCAGAGCCACCATCGTATGTACTAACCATTCTGGGCTGTGGCATTTTACTAACCTCCTTCTAAGCTAACGCTGTGCAGGGACACTCGAGGGTTTAGAATCATTTATAACATTAGCTTCGTTGAAACAAAACATTAGAGTCCTCGACGTGCACCCTGAAGGAGTAACCATAGGTTACTTATACCGGGGTGGGAAAGTGGTGGGTAACCTCAACTGTGCCGTGTCTGTACTGTACTGTTCTGCACTGCGCGGTGCTGGCAGATGTGCATTAATAGCGGTTCCAAGTTCTAACGTAATCTGTTTATTTTCTGTGTCTTTTTATTTCATATTATTTTTCAGATATTAATAATATATTTTTATAATTAATATCTAAAAGTATTCGCTAATATTGGAATATTAAATATATTTAGAAATATAATACTGAGGGTAGTATAATAATAGATAAACGTAGACTATAGGTAGGTACATATTATTTTAATTAATTTAGGGACAGTTGTTTGGTCGTCGGTCACATTTTTAATATTTTTACATTTAATCGAAAATTTTCGGTCTGTCAGAGTTTTTTTTTTTATCGTTACGCTTAGGCCACTCTCTGACGGTCCGGTGGGGAATCGACATAAACCTCATGCGTGATACCGACAGGGCACTGCGCCATACATTTCAATGGGCGCTAGCTCACGACTCGGGGGGAAGCGGGAGCGGCGTGACTAACCGCTGGCGGGCTGAGAGTTAACAATTGACGTGGACCGTTCAAATGCTAAAATATTCGAAATGGCGCTGATCGTCGTTCAGTGACGATGTCAAATGCGACGGTCGTTCGAACAACTGTCCCAAAATCTTACATTGTAGTATTTTTTTTTACACACAACCGTAAATAGTTTAATTCTTTCTAGAATATCCACATTTTTTTCGAATGAGATAATTTTATTATTATTTTCGGTAATTTTTTATAGCGCCGTTAAGTGATAAACATGAACGTAGAAACATTAAAAAAATATAATGGCAGCAATAAGGTTGGGTCCATTTTGAAAATTCGATTCGACAGTTTCTCAACCCATTTCTTCTGGTTTTGATTAAACTGTGATCAGTGTTCAAGCAATGTACGGTTGCGGACATATCATCATAATAAAGAGCAGCGGCAGTTTCTCTGCGACGTCACCCCAACTACATAGTTTAATGTGGAGCAGATGAACGGAGAAATGAGCGCCAGGAGTACAATTTCATACTAAACGGGTAGAAGAAGTCGGGGACGCTTGAGGAAGACATGGCACGACCGAGTGAATCAACTCAAAATAGTCAGAATAGCAGAAGAGTATGTATTTTTTACGTTACACAGGAGGTCCTGAGGTTAGAAGGAGCGAAACTGGGTCTTGAAGATACCCATGTTGTAGGAGGGATGAAACACAGAGGCAAAAGTTGGTAATCTCTGTGCTCCAAAGATTGCAATCCGTTTAATCTATCGTACGTACCGCCCATTTTTGCAGAGAGTCAGGGGTTTTTTTCAGATATTTTGGGGCTCCCGACCAGAGGCGGCCGCCGAATTCTACAGTGGGGCGTACTTGCGATTTGTACAGGGACAGCAGTTGTGTACCATCTGCAGTATCTGCGGGCTCTGTATGAAGCAAAGAACGCGTGCCAAAACAGAGAGTGTTGCGTGGCGGTCACCGATATATAATTACTAGATTTGGCGTGTCATACCAATAAGCAGGACAATTTTAGCCATCCTATGAGTAATTTCATAATACAACCCCCTTTTGGATTCGGCTATCTCACTTCGAAAGACTAGCTCCAAAATAACACAGAGCGTAAAGTGAACGCCAAATCGCACGATGTGATTTGGTCATGTCACGGGAAGCCAGAAAGACACGCGTCACGAATCCACCTTCGTGTCCCGCGCTGTGCGCAAAGCCGTTGTTGAGGCTGAAGTTTTTGAAAAAATATTTATTATATGTTTTTTTTTTAAACGTTCTGTTATCCATATTTTTTTAAGTATTCATATACCCGTAGTTAGGGTCTTCGGGTCTTTCTCTCCACACCTCCCAGATACACTCTTCTTATGGGATACTTCGGGCTGGTGCAATGCTTCACTGGGAAGAGTGTCGGAAGCAGGAAGTCGCTTTGCACTGTTCTGGAGGGACTGCTCTGGTTTTGTGGCTACGGTTTGTTCTGAATATAATTTGTTTTTGTGTTTCTTGTTTGTTAATTCTTAGGTTGGTTGGTGCACTCCCGCACTCCATCTTGGATTACTCCGGTTATCGAGAGAATGAGCCTCTAAGGGCTATATTTTGTCCTCATCAGTTTCTGTACTAACCAATTTGATGTGCGTTTGTGACTAACCTCCTTTTATTCGAAAACTGTGCAGGGACACTTGAGGGTTGTCTTTTCAAAATTAAAGATTGGTTTAATTAAAAAATTAAAGTCCTTGACGTGCATCCTGAACGAGAAAAGATAAGTTACTTATACCGGGGTGGGAAAGGGGCGGGTAACCTCAACTATTCATATAGCTGATTAATTTGTTAATAATAAAGTCCGAGGTACTCCTCATTCAAAATATCTCTCTCTGTCTCATTTTTGTGTTAGAAAACATAAAGTTAGCCACTCCACGACTTGCCGGGTGACAAATTAGCTAGATGTAGACCAACAAAAGGTAACCAGCAATCCTTGCGATCTTTTGACTACGAGATAATGCCCTTTCTTTATGATATATGTTTTTGGGAAACAATTCATTTCGGTTCGGGTGTCATTTTTAAGATCCACACGCCCTGTCTAGATATTGATGGTCGATGTAGGTGGTCTATCCTGGAAATGATGTGATGGCTAGTTAGTTTGTAAAAATATCAACCAGAATTGAGCTAACTTCGAACACGCGGACTATAGGTAGGTACCGCAACACACTGCTATCGGTTTATTTAAGACTATAAGTAGAGTCAACAAATAAAATATAACAAGTAAACAACAAAAAATCTTTCCAGTGATAAGACCAATCAGTTATTCCGTGTCCGAATATCTACCCATCGTATCCCAACTGATTCTGATAATACCTTAAATTCCAGTTGTGTTCTCCGTCGGGCTGATAGACGTGCTGCCCCCCCAGCGCTCCGTACTCTCCTTGGGGCGCCGCAACCGCCGCTCCGACAAAGTGGCCCGAACCCGGAGCCAAATACTGATGTATACCACCAAAACCTTGGCCATAATTAGCATTGTAAAACGTAGGAAATATATCGTAGTTCTGATGCGAAGCATGATACAGGGGCTTCGATTCGTTGGAGTGGTATAAACTGCTGGAAGTATGATGGTGCGTTTTTGAGTCCGAGAAGTGTTGCGACTGATGGGGGGGTATCTGCTGCTTCAAGCAGAGGTTCTCTGGGTTTTCTGAAGGGATGCTGGACTTGATGGAGGGCTTGATGGAGACGTCACCGTTGCCATTGTGGGGACCGTAGGCCATGTTGAAAAGGGCGTCGGGGTCGCAGACGAACTTATAGACGTAACGTTCACCTAGAACCATAATAAAATAGCATTACAATTTGAACAGTGGGGGGGGGGGGGGCAATACAACATGCTTTTTATTATTAATACTGTCTACTTAAGCTTAAAATTATCGATGATTTTCTTTGATTGCCCATTTATGTCTAATAATTTATTTTTATCATTGATTACTGTCTATAAATATCACCCGTCTGTTTTTGTCTATTGTCGGGAGACTTTTAGGCACATCATACCGAGGGTCCTGTTTCATGTACAGGGAAGCTGTGCAGAAGGTCTTTTTGAAGAAAAGAAGGAGTAAACCTTGATTTTGAAACTGTCAATTTTGTAATTTGTCTTATATTCTCAGTTTCGCCCTGGTGAAGAATCACCATCCAGCATCACATGGTTCTTTAAAACGACTTTTACCACGTCATTAAATTACCAGATTTGAATACAGACTTCCCAGCCTTCCTCTTCCCCATCTCTTTATCAACTAAATTTAATGGGCATGACAGTTGGGATTCACATTAAATGTATACCTACAGGTATATTTAGTTAGGTGTTTAGGGAAATTAAACATGCAAAAAGTGCCCAAAGTTGTTCCGGTCAAGTGGAGTCTATTGGGTCTCACAGGTTGCCGCACTACTTTAGACATTGGAAGAACGCCTCAACAGAGCAGCATACTCGCGGTATCGTGTCGATGCCGGAAAGAGTCAAACCAAACCGATGCCGGAAAGAGTCAAACCAAACCGAACCCACGGTTCCTCCCCGCACCGCGCACCCTCTCCACAATAAATTGGAACAAGCTTTGTTTGTATGGTCTTGATAACAACGCTATTACTTAATGTTTTCAGTGGAAGAATTGAAGCACCCGAAAAAGGTCTCACCTGCAACCTTCTGCATGATGCCTTTCTCGTAGTAGTAGCGCAGCGACCTGCTCAGTTTGTCGTAGTTCATGGCGGGCCTGTTCTTCTGCACGCCCCAGCGCCGAGCCACCTGCAACACACATGGCAACGTGACATTATTTATACTATGAATTGGGATGGTTCCCCTTCTGACGCTCGCTGGCTGCACCATCTGCCTTGGCCCCGAGGAGACTGTTAAGTGGAGAGTGGGGGATTGATTACCTCCTCGGGCTCCAGCAGCTTGAACTCCAGCCCCCGGCCGGTCCAGGCAATGCAGCCCTCGGCCGTGGCTGGCGAATCCAGCAGCGTCACCAGGAACTGCCAAAGCTGCAGGCCCCCCCTTGCGTCCGTTGGCTGCATCGAGAACCCGGACCTGGGGAGACTCTAAAATGCGGAATGGGGTGATTGATTACCTCTTCGGGCTCCAGCAGCTTGAACTCCAGCCCCCGGCCGGTCCAGGCGATGCAGCCTCCGGCCGTAGCTGGTTCATCCAGCAGCGCCACCAGGAACTGCCAGAGTTGCAGGGCCCCCCTCCTGGCCCCCGCCGGCTGTACTGAGGGCCCCGCACCTGAGAGACCAGCACATTGATGAAAATTGACTTTGACAAAAAATGCCGAAATTTATGATCCAAGTGGAATGAATTTACGTATGTACATGATTTGTTTGAAAATAGAAAAAAAAAATGTGCAGCTAACTCGCTTACAAAGCATTGAAAAATAACTTGTTTGAATTTAAAATCTCCCGATTGAAGCATATTGTGGGCTTGTTCGTTTGATTGGTTGCTGACCTATGGCAGAGGTGCTGACGAGCTCCGCATGGTGACGGGGCTGTGTGGAGTCGCAGCGGGCACTGGTTGACGACACCTGCTGCAGGTCTTGGCGGCTGCTGCTGACGGCTGCAGAGGTGCTCACTGTAACACAGGTCAAACCAGTTCATAAACATAAAACCGAAGGTGTTCGTGGACATTATACAAAGGAAAATCGCTTCTAGGTAAGACGGTATTTCAGAACGATTTTCTTTGAAAATCGTTCTGAAATACAACACAGCAATGATGGAACAAACACAGCATTCCCAGAGTATTATTTTTACCCAGGTGACCCCTAGGAAAATAATTTCTCGGGGCCTGTATCATTATTAAGGATGCTGTCTGGAGGGTTTATTTTAAGGAAAGGAAGAAAAAAAGTTCCGGAAAGAGAAAAAGTTTGAGGCGTGGGAAGGAATCTGGGGTAAGTATTTCAAGGATTGAGAGAGTCCAGCTAGAGAGGTCAAGGGGTCTCCCTCAACCGGATGGACAAAGCTAACCCCATGAAACCGGGTACCCTTACTAATTCACCTACCGTAGCGAACCACTTTGGGTGATCTATGGCAAAGGTATTGGTTATTCAATGAATACCGCAGCTGTGGTACCCATACCCGCCTCCAAAATTGGTAGTACAATGCAGCAAATACAAGATAATTATACTATCGGTTATTCCTTACAATTGTTGTCTCTCGCGGCAATGAATGCAGTACCCAGATATCATGCAGTGCAGTGTGCAGAGTGGTGATTGCTCCAATTTCTCTGATGGAAGCCTATCTCTGACGAGGAGAAGCCAGTAGGAGAAAATGAAAAGAAGGAGAAAGCAGTTTTTCTCAATGGCTTAGGATGGGTTGTTTTTTTAACCTTTGTCGCATTTGATCCACAATCCAAGTCCCATTTGAAATTTCGACATTTAAAATCTCCCAGTCAAACGCCGATTGTAGGTCGTCAAAAATAACGGTCGTGATGCCATGGTCAAACTTTGTTCAAAAACTGAAATAGTCCAGAATCTTCGGTTAACTGGAACAAATCGTCGATTTGACGGTCATTTAAATGTGACGGAGGTTCAAACATCTCAATCTTAATATTGATCAAATGTTGAAACAATGAACACACGAGTCGAATAAAATTAACCCTAACAAGGAAATTAGATTCTCGGCGGAAGAAAGTTGAATAGAAGTTTACCGTTTTTCGAATTCCATCCAGTCTTTGTCGTAGCGCTTGCAATATCATTCCTCAAACCGCCAGGTTCTTCAAAACTCCTTAAATGATGGAGAGCATCCGTGCTGGAGACTATGCAAGAATTATTGGATGACGGACTCGACATCACATTACTTCTGGGAGCTGATCCATCGCTTGCATCATGCTTCGAAGAACTTCCCAAGTGACTCAAATTATAAGGAATACCTTCATTTCGAGTACTGCTTATGGTGTCTTTTGTATTTTTCTGGTCAGGTGTACACTCGAGTCTTTTTCCGATTCTAGCATCTCCATTGCCTCTTACATACTCCAGATGATCCATACCTGAAGTGTACTCTACGTAAGAACACCTTTCAGCAACATTTTTCCTATTAGGACAGCCGTAAATCGCATAACCCTCAAGTTTCTCAGAAGTAAATCTTCCCTGATCCTGAACCAAATTTTGCTGATTCAAATTAACAGCGGATGAGTGAGCATAATTACCAGCCCGAGAAAACAGTTCGTTATTTTGGCAAGTTAAATCTTTGTTATACTGATTTGTTTGGGAGATTTTTGGTATCATGTCAGAGAAACCATAATGTGGAATTCCTAAAGGCTCGTTGTTGGTACCACTATTCTTTAGCAACTGCTTATGGGATGTATTAGGTGTCTGATTTAAAGAACTGTGATGGTTATAAGTGAGGGTTTCGTGGATTTTCAAGCTTACTGTCTTTTCTGCTATGATATTTCTTTTAATTTCATATCCAGGTTGTTGAAAGTGTTGTCTTTCGATGCCATTTTGAGTTTGGGTGTACTCAAAGCCTATGTGTGATTTTAACATGTGCGTTTGATAGATTTTTGAATATTTCTCCAAGTTTTGGTGGCGGTTTTCAATCTTGGTAAATTGGCTAATTTCTTTGCTGTCTTTCGTGGGCTGATTGGAGCATCTTAGGTAGGTTGGTTGCGGGGAACTTCTCCATTGAGTTGATTCATCTGAAAATAAAAAGATCATGTTGTATAAATCTTATTATTCATCTCCAGCCAACGTTAATAACTAACTATAAACAGGGAGGTTGACCAACACACAATTCATCGTCCAATACAAATTCCTCTATTATTCCCGCTTTGATATGATCCGACTCAAGTGTATGATGCAGTTGACCATGCATATCTTCCTCGGGCGTCCCTGACTTCTTCTTTTGAATATTTCACACGCACGTCATATAATAATACAGGAATTAAAATTATTAAGACTCTCAGAGAGAAGACTTGTTTCTGACTTGACTTTTATTTTAAAAATGGTTAATGGTTTTACAGACAACCCTGATTTAGTTTAGGTAAATTTTTATTTTTATTAATTTCTGTACAATTTTGAGATTTTAAGGTGTATTTATATTATAAAAATTTTTTCATAGTCCTCCTCATCAGGAGATCCTGTGCTGAGGCCAACTAGGTTTTTAATTTTTAAGGGGTTTCAGCGACTTCTATATTCCAACTTCAAGATTTGGTTAGGGTATTTCCAGTTACTTATATGACGTTGTTTTAATAATACTAGTCAGTTCTTCTTCTGTTAATTCATTAGGCCAAGTTTTGCTGAACTTAATTCAATTATTGACTGAATTACTTTGTTTGATACTAAGTGAGGGTTTGTTGTATAGTTTTACAGCTAAAAATTCAGAGCTTCTTTGTCTAAAAGTAGTATTACACTTAGGTACATTTGGCTTGTCTAGTTGCTTTGCTCTGGTATTATGATTATGAGGAGTCATAGCCATTTTGTCCCCTTTAAGATGATGAACTAGAACATTTTTAAAACGTCGAAATGTTTTAAAATTTCCGTTTTTGACGTCCTTTTGGGGACCTTTAAATTAGTGAATTAACTTTAATATTCCAGCAAGAGATATATCTAGAGTAATAAGTATGAGTGAATGTGCTGTGTGTTTTGTACATTATCGATTTTGTTGTTTTGGAAATATTTTTGTAAATATGAAGAGCACAGTTTGTTTGTTTTGCAACTCTGATAACATACGTAAGTAAACATATAAAATGAGGTACAGTTCACCTTTGCTGCAAATCATTTTGAATTATTCACAGGGAATGTTGTTGTTGAATTTGTTTCCGTCACATTTTAAACACTTTAAATATGTTGTTGTGAATACAATCTATACTATTGATGTTCCCACTGCAATATATTATACTCGTGCATCAACATTACTATTCAATTTTAATCATAATGCGAATCGTAAAGGGCTATGCAATATAATGGCTCCGGTCAGTGGTCCGGTTGACTCGGTCCCATCCAGGCGTCGTGAGTTCATTCCTCGGCTGGCTAAGTCCTCCATTACGACACAAGCGACATCTTCCGCTTACTGTGATGGTAGTAGGGGATTTTCAAATATTGTCAGGTCATTAGTAATACCAGAATGTTTATCATAATTTTAAAAAAAAATCGCTTCACATCTCCAAAATAATCTAAGCATCCCTATCTGAATCTTTTTCATTACGTTTGTGTCTTAACACTTTCCTCGCTTCATTCGCATTCATTCATACACACCCGAGTATTAGATTCTCCAGGGTCATGTCTTCTTCCGGCGTCACAAACTTCTTTTCTGTCAATACCTATTGCACAAGAGTCCCAACTGCCCGGAGCCAGTGGGACTAAGCACGTTGCTTGAAATGGCTTTATCCATGTTTAGTGATCAGATCTGAATTGCCAGGTACTTTCACAGGTTTTCAAAATGTATATTATAAACAAATAATACGCATACACTGAAGGTATACATACACCTATAGACGTGTTTTGTGGGCGTTTCCGTGCGCCCAAATATTTAACATTCTCTTAGTGTTAAGTGTATTGGAGTCGAATTCTATCATGTGGGTCTCACACGAACTAGCTTACATTTTGTGCATTGAAAGAGTTTTGTGCGCAAGCAACGTCTCCCGCTTACCGTGTGATGGCAGTAGGAGATTTTATAATATCGTCAGGTAATTAGTAACCCAGGAATGTTTGTCTTTGTTTTTTTTATTTTAAATAAAAAATAAAATCATCAATTGCCGTGTTGGACGTTGATATCTGATGAGTGCCGATTACGTAAAGCTATGAGTTGTGTAATTCCAATAATCCACCCTTCACAAATTAACACTGCACACACTTTAGGGCTAAACATTGTATATTTACAAGGGGATGAAAACTGTGTGGGTTGTTATAATGGTGAAAAGGATGCAGAACCGCGATGAAAGCAGTACCTGAAAAGAGAATTTGTGAAGGCCGGATGAACTAGGGGAAGAAAAGGCGATAGGGAAGATGAAGGCTTGGTTAGGTCAGGTTAAGGCGATCCACCTCGCAAAATTCGAATGAAATCACGTACTCCTGGCGTAAGGTTGAAATTCCCGCATAACTAATGAAATATCACCAAAATGCGTATTTAATTTATTTTTTTTGGGTTTTGGATCAATTTCACAAAAAGGAAGATAAAATTGAGCTCACTTCTGGCACGCAGACACGCCCAAAACACAGTTCTACGGATTATCTCTGGTGGGACATAAACTACCTGCAACGATTCGGGCACAGCATGTCTGACAACAATTGAGAGCGCTGCGATCGTTTAAAAGGTTTTCAGTGGCACAACACAAAGATGGCTCATAGGGTAAACAAACACAATGGTCCAAGTGCCCATGATTTACTCTAACTAAACGGTGTTCGAAATGAGTGGTACTTTCCGAAAGGAGAAGATTCTTCATCTTATTGTAAGACAATGTAATATTTAAGGCGATCCACTTCGTAAAAATCCAACGAAATCACGCACTATGCGGGTGGCGAAAAGGTTGAAATTCCCGTCGCACGTTTCGATTTCCGTAAAAAAAACATTATCAAAACTCGTGTTTTATTTTGTTTTGATAAGCTCAGGTATCATTATTAAAATGTCACATTCTAAAAAACTTAATTTGTCACAATGAACAATACGAGAATATCGGAAAAATGGTTCGTAAGTAGCAGATTTTGCACTTTAAATATTTTTTTAGGTCTGATACTTTATTCTTTTCTAGGATTATAAAAACACATCAAAAAGATGCCCAGGAAAACGAAATGCCAAGGTGTCTTCTACTTGCAGTATTTAATTTAATCTCCTTTGATATGAAGGTACCCGCCACTTTCATACAAAGTTAAATATTGTCGGACCACTTTCCCGCACAATCAAATAGTATCCGCTCACTTTTAAGACAATAAAGTGACACTAAAGTAAAAAAAAATCAATGCGAAATTAATATAGATTAACAAATATTGTATTTATTATTAGTATATATCATATGTTTTAAAAACTGTTATATAAATCAACATTTTATACTTTACAAACGGTGCGTTAAAAATAAAGTGTTAACTTGACTTTTGCTAATGGCGCGAAAGCACCTTGTTGGTTTAAATAAAACGTATTGTCTACCTAATTTGAATGATGATATCGGTTGCTGAATAACACAGACATATAGAAGTGGAATAGACGCATTCTAACCTAAAACGTAATTATCTTAGTTCTGGTTAGTAAGATAACTTTCTAGTCTAGTTGTTCTGTATTGGGAACCGGTCCTCATAATACCCGTTCTATCTCCTTTTCTCTTAAGGTCAGACATGTGCTTTAGAAAAAGAGAATACCGGATCTCGCTTTACAACATGTTCTATCTCCTTTTCTCTTAAGGTCAGACATGTGCTTTAGAAAAAGAGAATACCGGATCTCGCTTTACAACATGTTCTATCTCCTTTTCTCTTAAGGTCAGACATGTGCTTTAGAAAAAGAGAATACCGGATCTCGCTTTACAACATGTTCTATCTCCTTTCTCTTAAGGTCAGACATGTGCTTTAGAAAAAGAATACCGGATCTCGCTTTTACAACATGTTCTATCTCCTTTTCTCTTAAGGTCAGACATGTGCTTTAGAAAAAGAGAATACCGGATCTCGCTTTACAACATGTTCTATCTCCTTTTCTCTTAAGGTCAGACATGTGCTTTAGAAAAAGAGAATACCGGATCTCGCTTTACAACATGTTCTATCTCCTTGTCTCTTAAGGTCAGACATGTGCTTTAGAAAAAGAGAATACCGGATCTCGCTTTACAACATGTTCTATCTCCTTTTCTCTTAAGGTCAGACATGTGCTTTAGAAAAAGAGAATACCGGAT
Organism: Halesus radiatus; assembly: GCA_022606495.2. Lineage (NCBI taxonomy): Eukaryota > Metazoa > Arthropoda > Insecta > Trichoptera > Limnephilidae > Halesus > Halesus radiatus. The sequence goes on from JAHDVE020004319.1 coordinate 112,909, forward strand.
CTCGCTTTACAACATGTTCTATCTCCTTTTCTCTTAAGGTCAGACATGTGTTTTAGAAAGAGAGTATACCGGATCTCGCTTTACAACTTATTTTAATAAGTCTTTAGAGGGTTGTTATTATTAACCTTTAATAATTTAAGTAGTGAAATACTTCATTGTGTTACATTGATTTATCTGTTTTAAAAACATAATTGGGTTTTCATTCTTATCTCATTATTTAATCACAAGCGATATCAGTAGATCGTCACAATCTTTTATATCAATTATTTAAAAAAAAAAATTAATATACGAGTAAATAAAATTTAATAATGTTAATTAAATTAAGCTGTGCAAGTATTTTTAGTTTTATATTATTGTGACAGCTGTTTCGGCGTTCAAGACCATTTTAAAACGGCGGTTAATCTACATTGTGACGACTTATTTATATGATTTTACCATATTCACTCCCACCCCATTCTAATTTGGACGGGTTTTTTAAAATAATGATTTATTAGCGGTAAAACCGATTTAGTTAGAAAGTAATTAAAATTCTCTATTATATGAGGTATTTACATTTATAATGTGTTTCCCCGGCAGGTTAACTACACATGGATAAACGATATTTCATATGAAGTTAAATCTATTCGAGACCTTGGGGTAATACTGGATGTGAAACTAAATTATATCAAACAAACTAATGAGGTTATCAATGAAGCCAATAAAATTCTGGGATTTATAATACGTATTACAAAACCTTTTCGCAACATAAAGACTCTTCCGTATACTCCCTTTACACCGCGCTTATCCGCCCTCACTTAGAATATTGCACACCGATATGGACACCTTTATTCCGAGCCCATATTAAGCATATAAATTATAAATTTAATTTACACTTTGCAAATAATACCGAATCCGAACTTCATCACGCTTCAAATGCGAAGCTTAATATTTGATCAAATCCTGTTATTCAAAATAATGAATAATGTCCTGGACTCGCCAGAACACATTAACTTTATAAACATGCACATTGGCCGCACGCAGGACCAATCTTAGGATAAATTCTCCAATTCCCCGTGTTTGTGCGCAATATAACGAACAATTTCACAATATCGACATTCTTCACAATACCCTTTCTAAATAATACGCACGACCACAAATTGATGCACGAGTATAAAATGTATCGAGAGAACCTCCTGTCCCGATCCTATCTTCCTCCTACTCTCTCCCCTTCCTTCTTATTTTCTTTATGTTGCTAGCTTCGTAAATAAAACATCTATATTTAACCACCGTTAGCACAAGAAACTTTGTTGGCTTACCTTTTGTTAAACTTCCTTTGTGTATATATTTGTATTAAAAGATGTTTGTTTATTACAAATAAGTAAACAAACATTATGCAATTTCCCAATAACTGTTCTGACATATATTTGGTGATGCCGTTATCTAAAAATTGTCATGTGCATTCTTTTTTAACAGAAATGCTAGCTGATGTATACCCGGCCATGCTCGGGAATATTTATTATTTTTGGAATAAACTTATGATGTTGTGAATTCTTGCTTGTCATTTGGATGCCATAATTGATTTGACAGCGAAAGTAATGCCCCGTGACGACTATTATCATCTCTAAACCTATTTTTTCAAAATGTATCTAAATAATAAAGTTGAGTAGGTACCTACTTGTGTTTTCCATTTTGAAAATATTCAACTCAAACAAATCTTCTTATTTTTGATATGTAATCTGTGGCTAACCAGAGTGGTAATACAACATGGCGGGTTCAATGTTTTTCGTACTAATGTACTAATAAAAACAAACAGTGATATTTTCGAGAAAATCGAAGACAGACAGACCAATATTAATTTTATTATACGCGAATGATGGCTATTACCTGAACCCAGTAAACACTGTACAAAAATAGATAGATAAACTTACACAAAAAAAACCTAGTGATTACTTCGGTTAGTTAAAGATACTTTAAGTACTAAAAGAAAAACAAAAATACCGATTCATCTCAGAAAATTGCGCAAGATTTTAATTCGCGTTGTACGAGTATGTAAAATCAATGCTTCATTTGTACAACGCCATTTCGCGCCCGAAGGAATACATTTTGTAATAAACTTCCTGTACACATAAATCAATAAAAGACACTAACGAAATTTCAAATTCAATTAAAAAAAAACACTTCATCAGCTTAAGAGGAACGGCTGCGCTGCCTGTTTCATACATGACTTAATTTTGGATTTGATTCCAAAATACCCATCCAAACTAAATTACAAAATTTTGTTATTTAAAGATTTAATATATAAGTATTTTAATTAATTTTTAATTATTTTATTTAACTTTAAAAACTTGATTGTAATACTTAAATCTTAAATCATCGAAGAAGATAATATTAACATAACCTAAATGAAAAATTAAAACAACAAATAAAAAGATATCAGTCGCATCTGGGACTCGAACCCAGGACCTCTGTCTTTCCGGACAACATCTTTATCTTTTTATTTTCTGTCGTTTTTTTCTGTTTTATGTTTCATCTAGGTTATGATAATTTTATCTTCTTCAATGATTAAGTATTTTATTTATTTTTGTTTTAAATATAAAAAAATCTAATAACAGAAAAAGACAAAAAAAACGTATCAGGGGCATCTGGGAATCAAACCCGGGACACCTGTCTTACCGGGACAGTGCTCTAACCGCTGAGCAGCTAATGAGACGTTATTTTATCGATACCATACTTCAATTATATGAAACTTACCAATATTGTTGGCGTCTATCTTTTTGAAAGATTGCACAGTGTGTCGGACGCTTTGCCGCCCATTTTTGTATTTTGTGAATAATTGTAACTTGTAAGGGAATCGGGTCGTGTGGAAAATAAATGTTGCTTCCCTGTTCGCACACAGGCCCGATTCCCGATATTTTTGTATATGTCGGGTGGTCTGGGGATGAGCATGTTCCCCCAGACCACTCTAACTTTGACTGAATAAAGATGACAGAGCGAGATGACGCGGTGGGAGGGAGACGGTGATGTCGGGTAAATTTCACGGCGGTACTCGATGCAGATTTTTGTGTCGATAGCGCCGTGAGATGCCAGCTAGGCCGCCCGGCGTAGCGCCTAGGTGGTATTTGTATACAGGCCGAAAAAAATCGGTAGTCATCCAGCGACGCTCAAACCGATATCACCTCTGCTCCGCCGACCGCTCTACCTCGCTCTACTTGAAACCGACCTGCCTTCTTCTTCTTTGACCCCCCGCTGACTCTTGGACCATCCCCCGGACGACCAACACTCACGGAACCAGACCATCGAATGACCACGGACAAGGCACGCAGAGCAGAATCCGAGTTTGCACAAAAATGTGTATTGTGCAAACGGATTTATTATTGATTTATTTACATATTTACCCATTCGATAGTTATGGGACATTGTTAAAATATTGAATAATAGTAAAAACACATTTTCTAATCTTTTTTGCTATTTAATCGTTGACTTAACCCTTTGGCTGCCGATGGATTAAAGGCAAACACCCCCGCCCCCACCCCACCATGCTGTCTACCACTGTTGACTGTTTGCTCGCAAGTAATTACGAAATTAATATCCACCCCAGCCCCCGCCAATATTGGTATATATAAACCACGCGTCCCAACAGCCAAGCAACCAACTAACCCTTCGGTCGGAGTCGGATCCGAAGAAATAAATACCATAGAAATGCTGTGTGGGCGTATCCGCGTGTCTTCAGTGAGCTAATTTTATCCTTATTTCAGGTGAAGTTATTGAACCTTTTCAAATAGTTTTTTCAAATACTCGGGACATATTATCACAGACGACCTGAAGGACATTGAGGATATGGAGAGACAAAGAAGAGCTACATCCGTTAGAGCAGGTATGCTGTCAGGGCGTTTTTACCTTTGCAGCGCAAACGTCAAAATAATGCTGTTCAACACATTCTGCACATCTCTGTATACGTCGGAACTGTGGGTGCATTACACTGCATCCCAATGGAAAAAGATAAAGGTCACCTACAACAATGCATATCGCCAACTGTTCCGTCTACCAAGATACTGCAGCGCTACAGAAATGTTCTTGGAAGGACGAGTGCACTCTTTCAGGACACTTCTCCGCCACCGCATGGGAAACCTATGGAGCAGAGTACGCCAATCCCAGAATACCATCATTACTGCTACGGCTACATGGATGGAGTCACTTATGGAACGCATTGCATTGCACTATCTCTGCACACCTGGAATAAACAACTATTATTATTATTTTGGGGCCTCGAGATCCTTTCTCTAACAATCGGACACCATTCCGCCAATTTTCCTAAAAAAATGCTCCTCTGTATTGTCTAAGCCACTGAGCATTCTATTTAACCATCTCCTATCGTCTGGATATTTTCCCATCTACTGGAAATCCAGCTTTATTATCCCTATATTTAAAAAAGGTGACGAGACTGACATTTCAAACTATCGGCCAATATGCATACAATCTGTATTACCCAAAATCTTTGAATCTCTGGTTCTGGATGAAATATATCCCACACCAATAGAAGTAATAAATGACCAACAACATGGCTTCATCAAAGGTAGATCAACTACAACAAATTTATTACTTTTTCAAAACTATATATTGGAGGCATTTGCAAAAAATAAACAAGTTGACTGTATATACACTGATTTCTCGAAGGCTTTTGATAAAGTATCTCACAAAGTACTGATCCGAAAACTTCATGCCCTGGGAATTGGAGGAAATATTTTAAAGTGGTTAAGTAGTTACTTATCAGATAGAACCTTGTTTGTTAAAATAAAATCTTTTATATTCAAATCGTTTTCCGCTACTAGTGGCGTACCGCAAGGTAGTCACCTTGGTCCGGTTTTATTTCTTGTCTTTATAAACGACATAGTCAACGGCTTTAAAGGTGTCAAAGTTTTGCTATTCGCCGACGATATTAAATTATATAGAGAAATAACTGATTCAAACCACTGTCAAATTCTTCAGTTTAATATTGACATGCTAAATAACTGGTGCTCACAAAACAATTTATATCTAAATGTTGAAAAATGTAAAACTCTAACCTTTTCCAGAAAGAAAACGTCTCTCTTTTTTGACTATTCAGTAAATCAAATTAATTTACAAAGAGTTACAGAAATGAGAGATCTCGGAATTATAATGGATGAGAAACTAAATTTCACTGCTCACATTCAACAAATTGTAAATAAAGGTATGAAAACTTTAGGATTTATATTAAGAACAATAAAAATTTTTCAATCGTTACAAGTAATAAAATTATTGTACATAGCCCTAGTTAGAAGTTTAATTGAACATAATTCCATAGTGTGGTCGCCTTTCTACAAAATACATATTCACAATATTGAAAGAATTCAAAGAAAATTTTTGCGTTTCATAAATTTTAAAGTAAACATACCTTTAGAGCACATAAATTACCCATCGTTAATGAATATTTTAAATATTCCAACATTAGAAAACAGACGACCTAACCTTTTTACTAAAATTGTTAAACTGTAAATTAAATTGTTCTGAACTCCTGCATTTAATAAACTTGTACATACCCAATCGAACTACAAGACAGACATTAACTTTCTACATATCTTTATCCCGTTCTAACTATAGTTTAAATTCACCAATTCAACGCTTACACAGTCTTGGTAACAAATACTTAAATGATATGGATGTATTTGACAATAATCTAAACTTGGCAAATTTCAAAAGGAGGATGAGTGATTTGTTTCTGCCTGGTTTATAAATTATTGTTAACTACAACTTTTAACATTATTTACTTATTTGTTATCAATGTCAGTATTGACTTGGTGGATATTGGACCCGTTATTTTTTTATTTTTTCTGTTACTGTGCATTATTAGTTTTTGGTGCAGTTACTGAAATGTGTTTTGCACCTGTGTGAATATTATAAACTAAATATGTAAAAGCCCATATAGGGCGTATATAATATAGTAAAAATAAAAAATAAAATAAATCGAATATGGAAATATAAGATTGGATCTGCGTCGTCTAATGATTATGTTAAGTATGTACACAATCTGAATACAATTTAAAAAATACATAAATAAAGACCGTACTTAATTTAGGAGTATTAGATTTAGGCTTGGATATAAAATTTCAAATGTTTGACGTTCTAAATTCTCTACAAATATATGCCAAAAATATACCTGCAATTAAATCTTTTATAAAATACGGAACCCCCCACCCGCCTAGACCTGAGTCGCTTCCTCATTGTGAGGATCGTGACTCCCACTCCGATCGTCCTCATGTACAAGGCTCCTCCACTCCTCGCGATCCTGCGCTGCGTGGAGAGTCCAGGACACCAACTTTCTTCCTCTTGAAAGCACATACTCGTTTCATATATTTGACGTTTCTCGTCCATCAAAAAACAAGACAAAACGTAACTTATAATAAGTAAAATAAGTTGGGTTCTCTCTGATTTAAAACATGTTTTGACATTCGAAAACGGAAATAAATATTTGTTTATTATTTAGTTTTAATTTACCATATACTTTGCTGTTTTTGAATTAATAAATTCGCTACCGGTTTCGACACAACCGTGCCATTGACGAGCGTTCTTAAAAACTTTTTAAGAAATTTTTGTCCAGAAATTGCTATACCAGTGGAAGTTTGCCGGTTTTACTCATAGATGTCGCTAGAGATATGTATACATTTCTATGATTTGGCATCTATGTCATATTTTTCTATGGACATTAACCTTCAAAAATACACAAGTTACATTCTGCCAAAATAATAGTGTCATAGTTGGTTACCTCAGTGAATATGTCGAGTTTCGTTCCAAGTAAATCGCATTTGCGGCATTCGTTGCTTTTCTTATTTCATCAAAAGAAAAAAGCAGTTGAAGCTCATCGGTTGCTGGTAGAAACTTATGGTGAACATGCTCCAGTGATAAGAACATGTGAGACATGGTTTCGTCAATTTAAAAGTGGAGATTTCGATTTAACAGATAATGAACATCCTGGTGCAACGAAAAAGTTCGAAGACGAGGAATTGCAGGCGTTATTGGATGAAGACCCAACCCAATCGCAACAAAAATTGGCCCAAACACTTAATGTGACCCGAGGAGCAATTTGCCAACGTTTAAAAGCCATGGGAAAGATCCAAAAGTATGAAAATGGGTACCACACCAAATGAACGAGAGAAAAATCGAAAAAATCGCCAAACCGCCTCATACAGCTAAAGTAGTGAAGAACACTCTCAAAACATTGAATTGGGAAATATTATCGCACCCGCTGTACTCTCCAGACCTTGCCCCGTCCGACTATTACCTTGCAGCATCGATGGGACACTCACTCGCAGAGCAGCGCATAGCCAATTTTGAAAAAGTCGAAAAATGGCTCGTCGAATGGTTTGCCTCGAAAGAGAAATTTTTTTTTTGGAATGGTATCCATGATTTGCCTCAAAGATGGGCAAAATGTATAGAATCCGATGGTCAATACTTTGAATAATTTTTTTTTGAGATTCCCTTGAGAATTAAGCCTTTTCTTTATTGAAAAAACCGGCAAACTTCAAATAACACCCCTGCTATAGTGAATGCCGAAAAAATACAAAAAATAATAAATATTTGAATGATGTAAAATAGATAGTAAACTAAAAAGATCAAATAGTAACTTATTTATTTATATATTCGCTCGTAAAAAAATAAATAAATATGTCAGAACTGTCAGGCTTCGGCGATTGGGAGGTTTTGTTTAAATCGACGATATTAGTTTTCTTTCTAAGCGTATTTTTTAATTGTAATATACAGCATAAGAAACTTGTCCGTCCGGGGAGCCGTAATAATAATACTTGGATGACTTGTACAGGGCCGTTTTAGTGGCTCCACAAAGGCTCTGTACAAATATTACTTCCTATTCTCTATCTAATTTACAAACACATATAGAAACACAATTACATTCAATTTCAAAGTTTTTACTTGAGAATGTGGCATATGGTAGTAAGGAATTTCCTAATAGCAGTGGCGTGACACAAGAGGCCCCCAGGAAAATAATTTCCATCAATTCCTATGTCATCTTTGGGAAGCTGTGTGGAGGGTCTTTCGGAGGATAGGAAGGAGTGAATCTGAATATTGAAGAGACCCATGTTGTAGGGGGGAGGAAACACGGAGGTCGGCCGATCATTCTACAGTCGAGTTGTTTAACACAGTAGAAGCGACCCGTTTTCATTTGACAAATGTCATCCGTTTACAAATGTTGGACGCGCGTTTTGCGTGTTTCCCGACTGTGCACCAGTACCGAAGGGATCAATGACGCTAGTTCCTCGGAGCATCTTCCATTGAATTACAGATAGAACAAGGACAGCATTCCCACCTGATGTCTGTGCTCCAATCCGTTTGTTGATAGGCGAACCTATCAAACGGACCACCCGTTTCTGCACAGAGTCAAGGATTGTACATACACTGCAGTGTTAATGTAATTGCATAAAATTGAACATTCCTTAGTTGAAACATTTAATATTTTTCTTTTATATGTTTATGAATTTATTTACTTCATTTTTATAGATTTTTTCTTGAATATTTACCAGCATTTATAGTGGTAGTACAAGCGTCAGCTTATATAAGGAAATAACACAAATTGCATAAATCTGTAAAATATGTAACAAACTACTAGAGAGCATTGCAAATAAGTAAATAATATCAATAAATTTTACCCCTACCCTGACACTTACCCCTAACCTTACTCCTACCCTACCCTCACCGCTACCCCTACCCCTCAAATGTTCGAAAATTCATCAATAAGGACCAAGATTCTGCTTTGAGGGGTGGGAAAGAGGGTAGTTTTTTGATATCTCGTGCAAACAGTGACTTCCTCTTGTTTTGAAAGTCAAGACTGCAAAAGGTCATCAAGCTCGGAATAAAATTGTAGATTTGTGTTCAAAACAAACAAATGAAACAATGAAGATATAACATTCAGAAACAAAACGTTACTTGAAGTGCCTTTCGTTGTGTTGCATGGTCATCACGGTCAGCACAATAAAGTGCTATCGCTTTTACAACCGAAATCTGCCATATTGTTGCGGTTGGACTGAAGGCAGTGGAAATGGAGGGAGGTGGAAAAGTACCTGGCTAGTCAGACCTGGTCACTAAACACGGCCAAAGCCATTTCAAGCAACGTTTCGATTCTGTATGTTAGTCTTTCACCAGGGAGATACTGACAGTATCTGCCACTCTGGAACGTGCCGCAAATATACTACGTATTTTTTAAAATGAATAAATTGTGAAATAACATAAATTAAACAACTACGATTTACTTGCGCATGCCGGAATTTAAACCTGCGACCTCCGGATTCGTAGCCGAGCATCGCAACGGAGGCCGACATAATTAATTCACAAATTACATTATTTATACATTAACTTCCACGATTAGCTGGGAGCAGTTGGGACTCTTGTAGATTTTCACATAAAAAATAATTGTATTTATATATAATTGGAATTTGGTCGTCAGTGCCGAGCGAGGTTAAAAGGCTGCGCCGTATTAGCTCACGCCATCGCGCCACTTGGCCGCCCCTGAATGATGGATTCGGGAGACGTAGTTCCGGCAGTGCTCACTACTCAGTGCATCTATTATACAAGTGCCCCCCGGAACGTAATCCCCGTTGTTCCGGTTTTAATAAGTAATACGTGGTACAGTGCGAATAAAAAATACCAGAATTTCTTTCAGAATTATAATCTTTCATAAATGTTTGTTCAATTATGAATTATTGTTTTCTTTCCTGTTATGTGTTTATTAATTTCTATTGAGTTTTTGTAATGTTTGTAAATGTTTTGTAAACGATATATATTTCTTTGAAATATACTTCTTTTTCTTCGCATGCTGGAGGTCATAGTGGGATGCTGACGTTATTCATTCGGTCGAAACTTGGCTCAGCACAGATGCGCCATAGGGAAACTGAAGAAGGGACATTCTTCTACGAAGTGTTCTGTTGTTTGAATATGTCCACATTCACATAGTTCTACACCTTTTGGCCCCATTTATGCATCATATACGCACAGCGGCTGTGACTGCACCAGATGCGGTTTACTGAGATCCACGTCTTCCGAGGGAGAGAGGACCTTGGCAATTTAATAGTAGGGTCTACAACAAGGTGCTTGTTTTTTACGTCCGACGTTTGCCACTGAGTTCGCCAAGACTCTTCAGGAGAGTACCGTGATAGCAGTCTATGCAATAGAGAACAGTGAGAGAACAGATTGAGACCTGAGTGTTTGGTATCTATATGTCGATGGCCAGAATTAAACTGCTACAAGTTAAAATCTATTGTTTTGAGAAAATGAATATTTCCTATTTTCTTAATTTTTTTATGCATCATTAAAGAGAATTTAACAACTCTCAAAATGAAACATGAAACCGAAAAGACACGGAAAAGAAAAATATAACGATAGCAAATTGGACTCGAACCCAGGACCTCATGGTCTATCCGGGTCGTTACATAGGTAGCTGTAGCTCAGTGGATTAGAGCGTTTCGTTTTGAGAGTTATTAATATTATATTCAACGATTGAAAATATACTATACTGCGGTTTATAAGTGTCATTATGTTATTCTGAAAAGTGAACATATATATATACATTTTTTGTTGTCGTTGATATATTGCCTTGTGGCAATTTCTACCAACCAACCGTTAGTGGGAAAATAAACCTAGTGTAATAATATTGCAGCGTTCTCCACATAGTTACCAGACCAGTTAGTGACAATCTAGCCTCCTTTAATGGAAGCAATGTTCCCAACAAGCCCTCCACTGATATGCTTGGTGTAACCTGCAGTGACCAGCTCAGGTATGGGGGCTCCATCGAAGCCAGAGTAAAGTTAGCCTCTCAGAAGCCGGGCGTATTGTGCAGAGCCCGCAGATACTGCAGATAGTACACAACTGCTGACCCTGTACAAATAGCAAGTGCTCCCCACTGTAGAATTTGTCAGCCACCTCCGGTCGGGAGCCCCAAAATATCAGAAAAAACCCTTGACTCTGTGCAGAAACGGACGGTCCGTTTGATAGATTCGCCTATCTTAACGGATTGCAATCTTTGGAACACAGGTGTTAGATGGGAATGCTGTCCTTGTTCTACCGGTATTTTAATGGAACATGCTCTGAGGAACTAGCTTCATTGTTCCCTTCGGCACCTGTGCATTGTCGGGAAACACGTCAAACGCTCGCCCAACTTTTGTACACAGTTGACATTTGCCGCATGAGAATGTGTCGCTTCTATGCATCGTTCTTGTGTTCAACAGCCCGGCTGTGGAATGATTTGCCGGCCTCTGTGTTTCCTCCCTCCTACAACATGAATCTCTTAAAAACCCAGGTTCAGTCCATCCTATCCTATAAAACACCCTCCACACAGCATCCCCAAAGATGATATAGGCCTCGAGTGAATTCCCTCAGGGCCTCCTGTGTGGAGTTACTGTAATAAAAATTATCTGAGAAATTGATCCCACGATGCACGTCCGAGTAGCAATGGCAACCTAACGCATTTAACAACTCAGCCACTGACCTGCCATTATTATAATTTTATATATGTGTACTGCGTACTACTATGTTATTTTCTTTAAAAGTGTTTGTAGATAGATAAAAAAAAATTCGCACATTTTGACATTTCAACTAAACCAACAAATATCATCAGTGAAACGATATAGCTAAATGCGGGGAGAAACTGTGCGCTATAAAATCGAGTTGAGGTAGTTCTGGGCAAAAAAACCTGTGCAAATTTCACAACTCTAGAACTCTCCGTTCCAGAGTTATTGTTGTTTTGGGAAACAAGTTCCTTTTTTTATTAATATGAGTACAGCACAAGAGTCCCATTTATTGTATGTTGAGGGGAAGGAGATGGGAAAGGGGAGGGTTATGAAGTGAACGTTCTGATTCTGATTTTGATGACCTTCGTGGTCGTGCGGGTAAGATCCTCGGTTCAGGAATCAGAGTAAGAAAAGGGCATACTGAAATTCACCCTAACCTTCCTCTTCCATTTACTTTCCTACCCACTTTATACAGCCTATCAAGATCTATAATATTAATGTGCCCAATATGGTATATGACGTAAAAGCTCCCAAATGGCGTAAAACAATATAATAAATAATTATAACATTTACATTTAAAAAAAGGTTTAAATATAATATTTGTTCTGACCTCCCTGTAGAGTGGTACTACAGTGACGCCCGGGGAAACCGGCGAGTGAGTAGCAAATAATAATCCCGGTTGAAATGTTAAACGGGCCACTGTTTACTCAATTATTCAATAATCCCCGAACTTTACCGAACAAATACGGAGAGTGCCGAGCTCGGGCACCCGCTGCACCCAGCGAAGACATAAACCGATAGAAGTGTTCTCTGGGCGTGTCCATCTGCCCGAAGGAAGCGCAATGACGAACTCCAGTAAAAAATATCATTAATAACGTTCAAACATTAATGCCTGTATATTTAAATTTTTTTTAAAAGTACGTTTCCATAGTTAAAATAATTTTCAAAGCTTCAATTTTTCAAAGGCCGCCAACACGCTCCAAATCTATGGGCGGTCGGATTTGATCAGTTTTGAGGTTAGAATGTCAAATGTCAAAACAGCGTTGAGTGTTACCGTACATACTTTTATATTCTATTCATGGTAAACCATAACTAAACATAAGTTATACAATTATGTACCTTTTTAGAAACTTTACTTTGAAGAAGAATAATAATAGTATTGAGCATTAACATTATGATAATATTCGTTAGATCATGAATACTCTAATGTCTTTCATGAATACTTGTTTTTTTATATTGAACAACAATTATAGAGCTTAAAGTCACCCAAATTAACTTTATATTTCGCCAAAACTAAAAAAATACATGTTTAAAATGCAAAACAAAACAAAAAAAATGAAAATTATCATACTATTCCAAAAACAGAATACGCACGTGACGTCAGATGTTCCAAATGCAATGGTACCAACATAACAAGGTGTTTTAATGAGATAATTTTTTATTCACTTTTCAATAACGATTTATAAATTCTACGTATTATTCAATTCGGCGACGTAAATGAATGAATTCTTTGTCGGCCTTGTTATAGCACGTAATTATTTTAAATATTGAATGAATTATTTGTTGGCGGGTGTAAACACGGAATGTGAATATTGCAGGTATAAGGCTCAAGTCCTTTAAGGAACTTACAATTTGTTATTGTAACACTAAGCCCACTCTCCGATGGTCCGGTAAGGAACGAACATTTCACTCGTTACTGCAGACACGGCACAGAAACGTTAAGTTTACTAAAGTAAGGTAACCGTTTGCAACGCAGTCTATTGTGGGACTTTCTGCGCAGTGTCTCCGGTAGCGAGTGAAAAGTTCCTTCCTCGCCGGACCGTAGAGACCAGCCTTACAAATACAGAATTCTCACAAGTTTCCTCCGGGACTTGAGCTTTACGGTCTCCGATCTGGACGGTCTGTGTGAATATATATATTTTCAAACATTGTATTTTTCACTAGAATTCCTAATTACAAAATGTCTCCCGCAACACAAACAGGCTCATCTCTTATCTGGCAACTTTCCAGGAGAGCCAAAAAACATTTATTTTTGCTAAATTAAATATTCATCAATCTTCAAAAAACATTTATTTTTGCTAAATTAAATATTCATCAATCTTCAATAATACACAACCATAGTACACAACCGCTGACTCTGTACAAATGGCAAGTGGGCCCCAATGTAGAATTTGGCCGCCACCTCTGGTCGGGAGCCTCAAAATATCTGAAAAAACCCTTGACTCGGAAAAACGGATTGCAATCTTTAGAGGACGGGCGTCAGGTGGGAATGTTGTGCTTGTTCTACCAGTATTTCATGGGAATTGTAGTTGGTGAATTGACCGCATCCAAAAATCAAGCAATTATTCAGCCGCAGGTGGAGGAAAAAATAAAGAAACATGAACCAATTGTGATCATTAAACCGAAAAATCAGGATCAAAAGAACAAGAAACCGCAGGATGAATTAAAGAGTCACATAGATCCAGTTAATGTGGGCGTGGCCGGAATCCGAAATTTTAAAAAAGGATCAGTCATTGTTGAACTGAAGAACACAGAGTCAACGATAAAAATCCAAAAAGAAATCATCAATAAGCTTGGGGATAGGTATGACATTGACATTCCTAAACCCAAAAATCCAACGGTAAAAGTGATAGGAATTACAGATAAATATACTGCCGAAGAAATTGAAAACAGAATAAGGATGCAGAATGATTACATAGATAAAGAAAACTCTAAAATATCAGTCAAATTTATAAAAGAAAATAAAAAAAGTAGTGGATACAATAATTTTACCGTATTCATAGAAGTAGATGGAAAAACACACTCTAAAATGTTAGAGGAAACTAAGATAAATATTGGATGGAACAGATGTGCTGTCTACGATCATCTCTCAGTTCTGAGATGTTTCAACTGCAACGGATATAGACATAAGGCAGGGGACTGTAAAAATAAAAAATCTTGCGGAAGATGTTCAAACGAACATGATACGTCAGAATGTAAGGAAAATGTTGACAAAATGAAATGTATTAACTGCAAACTCACAAATGATAAACTTTCATTAAATTTGAACGATAACCATCAGGCATGGAGCAAGGAGTGTCCTATATACAAAAGAAATATAGAATCAGAGAAGAGAAAAATTATTTTTTTAGGATAAAAAGAAAAGCAACTGTATACTACTTAAATATTTCAAGCCTTTTGGCTCATGTAAATGAAGTTTAAGTATTATTGCAAGAAGTCAAACCAGAAATTTTAATGCTAAGTGAAACGTGTATAACCAACGATGTATTCGATTCCGAAGTATCATTTATAGGGTATTCAACTGTAAGATGCGATTCACATAGTCGACATACGGGAGGAGTGATTATGTTCATTAAAGATTGTATATCTTTCAAAATAATATCAAATCAAGTATTTGATGAAAAAAATACGTGGATGCTGGCAATACAAATAACAAAAAACTTGATTAAAGGAACCTATTCTGTATTATACCACTCACCAAACCAAAGCCATTCGAAATTTTTAGATTTCTTTGAAAGTTGGTGTATTAAAAATATGAAAAACCAAGATATGTTTTATATAGCTGGTGACTTTAATATTGATATGAAAGTAAAGAATACCTACAGTAATAGACTCCAAAGTTTAGTGAATGATCTAGGAATGAAACAGCTTGTGACAAAACCAACGAGAATAACAAACGAATCAGCAACCATTATTGATTTGGTTATATCAAATCATTTTTACTTGAACGTAAAGGTTGTGGATACACCAAAAATATCAGACCACGAAAACATAATAACACTACTTGAAACGAGTGTAATAAAAAATGAGTCAAGGAAAATTATGTATAGAGATAAAAGGAACTATGATCACTCTAAATTCTGTGAAACTTTAAAAAATAGTATCTCACAAATTACCGAGTCTAGTTCATTAAATGACAAAGCAGAAAATTTCGTCAAAATTTTGACGTCGGCAGTCGACAAAAATATGCCGATAAGAAGTGTTAAGTTTAAAAATACTAACAGATGGTATTCGATACCATTACATAACCTCCAAAAACAGAGAGATAATGCATATAAAGCGGCAAAATTGGAACCATCCAATGAAAAATGGAATTCATATAAAAAAATTCGCAATATTTATTCAAAACAAATTAAACAACATAAGTGCGATTACTATAAAGAAAAATTAAAAACACAACAGAATGAGCCAAGAAAACTTTGGATAACACTAAAAGAAATCATAAAGGGCAAACAAAAAGAAGTTGTAAAATCGATTGATTTCCCAGATGGAAATGAAGAAGAAATTGAGAATATAGCGACAAAATTTAACAAGCACTTTATTTTGAGCATAGATCTTATAAGCGAAAGTATTCCAGAATGTCCTGTTAACAAACTAGACGTAGACAGGACTGTATGCACCGATGAAGAGTTTAAGTTTAAAAATATAGATTTACCATACTTAAAAAGAGTCTTAAGTAACATTAAATCGAAGGAATCTCCAGACGGTATTACAATAAATATAATCAAAGACTCCATTAATATTATTGGCGAATCGATGGTACAAATTATCAATGAATCTCTGAATAGTGGAGTGTTTCCCAAAACTTGGAAGACATCTGTAATAACTCCTATTCCGAAAATCGATAACCCAAAGAAATTTGACGAATTCCGACCGATAAATTGCTTGCCCAAATATGAACAAATACTTGAATACATTGTAAAGGAGCAATTAACTGAATATATTGAGACAAAGCAGATATTAGTTCGACAACAATCGGGTTTTAGAAATAAATTTTCTTGTGAAACCGCTATTAACTATGTAATACAAGAATGGAAAAATTATAGAGATAAAAACAGTAAAATTACTGCAGTATTTTTAGACTTAAAAAGGGCATTTGAAACAATCGATAGAGATAGATTAATAAAAAAAATTAAGAAATATTGGAATTAACGGTAAAGAAATTAATTGGTTTGTTGATTATCTATCAGAAAGAACGCAAGTAACAAAATATGGTGGTATAATATCAGATCCACGTCATACTAGTAAAGGCGTTCCACAGGGATCTGTCCTAGGTCCATTGTTATTCATTATATATATGAATGATATTGTTAAAGTTTTAAAGCATTGTGCCATTAAATTATTTGCTGATGATACATTGTTATATATAGCCAGAAAAAAATTACAGGACGCCATTGAAGAGATACAAAATGACCTAAATAATGTAACACTTTGGTTAAACATAAACAAACTTAAACTGAATGTTATGAAAACTAAATTTCGGATTATTGATAGTCAAGGTGGAACCGAACATGCAATACTAACCATTGATAACATAAAGATAGAAAGGGTTAACAGTATTAAATATTTGGGTATAATATTAGATGATAAATTAAAATTCGACAAACACTTCGAATACATATCTAAGAAAATTGCTAAAAAAAGTTGGCTTCCTAAAAAGAATTAGGAATAACTTGGATCTCAAGACAACGCACCTTGTATACAATTCTATTGTAACTCCTCATTTAAATTATTGTTCTAGTGTTCTATTCTTATGTAACGAGGCCCAAAATAATAAACTACAGGTTACACAAAATAGGGGAATGAGGATGATTCTGAAATGTAATACCTTTACTAGAGTTAAAACTATGTTACAAAACTTAAATATGATGACAACCAAACAACATATAATACATTAACAATGATGTACAAACTTAAAAATAACATGCTCCCTAAATATCTGCAAACTAATATTATGTATCATGAAAATATTCACAATTATC
>JAHDVE020004320.1:0-62997 GCA_022606495.2 Halesus radiatus
CCCTACTCCTACCCCTACTCCTACCTCTATTTCTACTTCTAATCCCTACCCCTACCCAATAATTTTCATCTTAATTTGAACGTCAAGTGTGCAAAATTTTATTAAGATGTACTAAAATTTGATTTTAATGATGGGAGATGAGGATGGGGGTGATTTTTTTAAATCTCATGTAGACAGTGACCCTTCTATTTTTTTGTAAGTCAAGTGTGGAATATTTCATTAAGCTGGGATTTAAATTGTAGATTTTTATACAAAACAAACACACAAAAAACAAGCACCTGTTCAATAGATTTAATTCAATGTGTTGCATTTTCTATAAAACACAGTTAAGTGAAAGAATATAAAAAAATATATATATATATATATATATATGAAAGTCGATTGTTCGTAGATAAAATTTATTTTGTATTTTCAAACCTGTTTATATTGAAGACGTGTCCGGCAAACTTGCGATCTCTCATCGATGTAATGGCTTCCTTTGAAAAGACCGCCATTGCTAACAAGTTTGTATTTATGACATCCTGGAAGTCCTTAGTTGAAGATTCTAGATAAAGGAATCGATTTTTAACTTTGTATTTGCCTTTAACAACTTTTCAGGAAAGGTACACTTCAGTGTATACCTAAATTCATAGAAAATAAATCATTGAATGTTTTTTATCACTGTTTTAACAGGTATTTGCTCATCATACTCCAGAGATTTGCAACCTTACAGATATTATAATATTTTATTTGTTTTTTTTTTAAATGAAAGACAAATATTCGCTTACAGAATTTCAAAATCTCCCACTACCATTACATTAAGCGGAAATATTGCTTGTGTCATGATGAATGACTTAGCCAGCCAAATAATTAAACTCATTACGTCTGGATGGGAATCCAACGTGATGACAACTCATTAACTGATTGGTTAAAGGTATAAGATCATGGTTTATGCTATGGTGTAACTCATTTCTGTCATAATAGGATGTCTGTCATAAAGCACATGATTTTTACGTCCATGTATTTCAATAATCGTGGTGATAATATTTTAAACCGTGTGATGGTGGTAACCATAGGAAGTTTCAATAAATACACATCTTTGCGAGCAAAAACATCAAGACTGCAGTCGACGGTATAATGGAGAGTCGTGTCTCACTGTGATGGAATATTTTTTTCTCCCAGAGTGGTTAAACAACATATAATCTCACCGCATACTCTGAATTCACTCCTGACGATACCGGCATTGTTCACCATCACGTCAACTCCTCCATATCTCTTTGTGATATCTGCAAAGAGCGCCGGGACAGCGGCCACATCAGTCACATCAAATTTTACTCCATGAATGACTCCTTTGGGGTGTTTGACTTTCTTGGACAATTCCTGTAAAAAAAATTATTCAGTTCTTATATATGCAATTACAAAGTACATTTACAGAGATTGGTAAAAAAAGTGACGCATATATTGATAAACTACATAACAACAGCAACAAAAAATGGATTGATGGTGATGAACTTCGGTGACGATAAGTATTTGATTAAAGAAATGGACATTTATTTATAATTACTTAAAAGACGTCCTTCTGTATGAACGAAAAAAATTAATATATGTGTTGAGAATAGAAGGACCTTTTGACTTAATTTTCTACTAATATTTTTTTTCGATTGGGTACATAATTTTATTTTTCATGGTTCATGCGAAAGGTATATTAAATAACTATATATATATATATAAAAATGAAAGTAAGTTTGTTTGTTTGTTTGTCCTCGATTTTCTCGAAAATTACTGGACCAGTTTCGCTGAAAATAGCACAGTTTGTTCTTATTAGTGCCGGAAAGGTTTAGAGAGTAGTATGAATGAAATCCAATATGAAAAACTGTTGCTATAACATTTTAAAATTAGTATGAAAAACATTGAATCTGCCATGTTTTATTTAGGTTAGTCCATAGATATAACACTCTGGTTAGCCACAGATAGCATGTTCAAAAGAAGAATGTTTTTTTGGGTAGAATATTTTCAAAACGGAAAACGAGAGTAGGTACCTACTTAAGAACTTTATGATTTAGATATATTTTGAAATAATAAATGTTTGGAATGAAATAAAATATTAAAATGAATGTTTCTTTATTTGGAGATGGTTACTTTCGCTGTCAAATCAATTATTGTACCGAGCAAGGCCGGGTACACATTATTTAGTATTGTATAAGTTTGGAAGCGATCGGAAACTCCGTTCATGAGTTATAAATCGCAAATGGCAGGAAAAGCGATTCGTAGGAAAACGGCCTTGAAAGGGAGTCATAGTAATTATTATTTACTAACACTACTTTAAAGTAAAAAAAGTTTTGACCCTCAAAATGCCGTAACTTGAACAAATTTTAGAAATGTTTTATATTAAAATGTGTAAAATATTCTCAAGAGTTCAATATATCAGGTCTTAACAAGTTTATGAGTAAGACGTTGAACACATAAAAAAAGTTTGCAATGAACCGCCAGAAACTCTATCGAGTTCGAAAATAAATATAAATGCCAATCAAAAAAATCTTATGATTTTTTGTTCCATCCCCAATGTAAAAATTTATGTTGTTTAATGTAAATAAAAGAGCTATTGAATTCTCTGTGCACGCATGATTGGCACAAATTGAGTTGATTTTCTGCTCTCTGTAGAATTTTAGAGGTAAATAGATTCATCAACACCAATTTAAAACAAACCGCTCGGACATTCAGACTGCTTATATATAGTGAACAGATCAAAACCTGTCCTGAAAATCACATCCACTACGAAAAAGAAAGCTGTATAGAAGGTGAACCTCAGATTGAACGAAGTTAAGAAGATATAAAACTATCCATCGGTTAAAGCACCGAAAAAGATGATGTTCGTTTAGTACGCAAAATTTTGATAAACCATTGAAATTGCACGTAATTAGCTCGTTACGTAAAAGAAACCACTTGATAGTAATCACATTGATCATAGTCATTCTGACAATGATTTAATTGAACTGATCCGTATGCAATCACAATTACTAACTTGTGATGAATCATGAAACAAAGCTCCCAAGGTCGAAATTTCGGAACGGAGTAATAGTATCAAATACCTTATACAATACTCGCAGCTCCTGACAATTGATAGTAACACGCGACACTAGTGCCCCTACCGTCGTGGGTTGGCGAATTTTTTTTTGCATATTCTTAATAAATTATAGAAAGGAAAATTCATAAAATAAATATTAGATAACCTGCAGATGACTTTACTGCTTTTTTAAACAAAAAATGAAAAAATATTAAATATTCTATTAGGTTTCTACGAACAGTTATAAGCCTCGCCGCTCAACGCGCGTACTCGGTCTGGTTGCTTAGAAAGGGAATAAATTACTTATTAAATAAATACTGATAAAATTTCTTCCATTTCTTGTTTTTAGACTACTTTTGGCTTAACAAGTAACAATTATTATTTTTTTATGTATGCTTTAATGAGGACACTTAAATACTTATTTTTATTTAAAGTGTATACAAATAAATTTAAAAAAATAAATTGTAAGAATATGAAATGAAAGCAAATTTCTTATTAGCGAGACTTATAACTGATAGTATAAACCTAACAGAACCGCAATATTTTTTCATTAATAAGCAAAGTCATATACTGCCGTGGTAAGCAAAAAGACAGTAATTACGAAAATTACCTAAAAAATTAGTTGAACATGGGAAGTTATTAAGTATCTAATATCATAAGACATAATTCAATATTTATCGTTTTTTGTATTAAAAAAAGACGATACTGTTTTTGATATTATTGCGATTTCATCGGTGTTGGTAAGTAAAAACGCAGTATCTTCATATCTGTAAACACAGATCCAATCCCGAAGTTGGTGCGTTTATACGTATATTCGTGAAGATGCAGTGTTTTTATCTACCATCTTGAAATACACTCTCCCGCCGTATTGTCTTTTACTCTCGGGCGTCCCTTAACCTAGATTTTTTGTTTCAGTTGAGTTTGTTAGTTGAATTTTTCGTGTTCCTATTGTTCTAAAGCCTATTTAATATTATACAAAATGAAGATGTAAAGGGGTAAATACGTTTTTTGAATAAATCAAAATTAATGACTTTTTTATTGAGTTCTGCAAGTGTTTTAGTTTTTTATTCTTATGACAGCTGTCGCGGCGTTCAACGCCATTTTGGAACTGTCTTAAATACCAAAACAGCTATCACAATAGTGAAGGACTGGAGTACTTTAGAATTGAAATATTTTAAAAGTTTAAATACAAAGCTTAATAATAAGTATAATTATTTACTTTTAAAAAATCGGTTCAGTAATAAAAAGTACTGCTAGGTAAGTATAATTAATTACGAAATTACACATGGTTATTATTAATTACACATAGTTAAAATCTATTATTAAATTAAATACACTTATTTTAATTATATTTAATCATTATTCAATTACATACATAAGTGTGTTATTAAGTATACCTAGTCAGTTAGGTAGTTATAAGTTATATATAGTTATTTTAAATTATATGCAGTAATGATTAATTATGTATATATGTTATTAATTGTATATAAATGTTATTAATTATGCATATTTATTATTATTTACATATAGTGATGTTTAAATACATTTTTTTTTACATGAATACTGCACAAGAGTCTCAACTGCTCGCAACCGTCTAGAGTTAGAGAGACTATGGCATCTCCAATTGGGGAATGTTATGAGGCTGAAAAGTATTGGGGAGGAAAAGGAGAAGAGGAAGGGGAAGGTGGGAAAATGCCTGGCTATTCAGATCTGGTCACCAAACACGGCTAAAAGCCATTTCAAGTAACGTTTCATTTCTGAACGGTGGTATTTCACCAGGGCGATACTGAGAGTATCTTCCACTCTGAAAATATTGTTATTGTTAATTTACTATTAATAATTATATATTTTTATTAATAATTACGCATATGTATTATAAATTATGCAGTTGTTATTAACTACACATAGTAATTTTTAATTACATATAGATTTTGTTATTTACGAACAGTTTTTATTATTTATATATATGGTTATTATTAATTATGTACTCTAATTATAAAATATACATATATTTTAGTAATACTAATTATGTGTATAGAATTATTTTTTTAAATTATATACAGTAATTATAAATGACGTACAGATTTTATTAATACTAACACATATACAGTTATTACGATTACTAATATATATAGCTATTACGGTTAGTAAAATACATACAGTTATTATTAATAACTTTTAATTAAAATGGAGTTTTACTAATTCAAATTTAACATTACATACAACAACAAAAAAACCGTTTTCTATAAATAAAAAAATATATGGAGATACCTAATAAAAACAATAACGAATAGTAAAGCAAATATCTTGTTAAACTTATAAACGTAGTCAAATATTAGGTATATGTACGTAGATACTGCTTTTTTACTTACCACAATTACTTGATAAACATTCACAATTGATAAGTAAAAACACCATAAAACATAAAAACCCAATTTTTAACAGATATTGCTATTTTTACAAACTTCATTGTAACGATAATATAGAATAAGTATCTACGAGTGTTTTGACAAAAAATCAGTAAATCAGTCCAATTGCAAATATGCTAAAAGGTTAAATAAAACTTGACCCTTCATTCTGGAGAATGACTCCCATAGTAATTACTGTGTTTTTACTTACCACGGCAGTATGCAGGTTACCTGATAATCATTTAGAATATCGTTTAAGGAAAATCTATTAATATGTATGGAAAAAACCAAATTTCGCCAACGCGGGCCACAATGGGCGCTAGTGTAGCATGTTGCCATCGCAATATATGGAAAATATCAAGAGCTGGAGATATTGTCATATTTCTACGGTATTTGATAGTATGAACAATCACATTACATAACAATAACTGAATTGTTTAGAGGATTTTTAAGCCATTGTGTTATCATGTAATATACATGCACTATCTATTTAATTCATTAATAATTTTTGACCTGTATTTAATAAAAACATAATACAAAACATTACTAGTGTTCATCGACTAACTCTTTTATCAACTTTACGTGTTGTTACGATCATGGGTTGAATAGACCAGAATCAAATGAAATTTAATGCCGGCTATACTATATTTGTATGAAATACACGGTACTCTAGAGATATGTTTGAATGTCAGAGGTAAATAATATTTCAGGTCAGTAGTTCTATTTAACTAGCTTGCCGCTAATAAGAGCATAGAGCCGCTTTGAAATCAGAATATTACTTATGAGACAACAGATGGAGTCATTAAAAGAAGACATTTAATATATTGAATTTTGATTGGTTGTTTGTCTTTCGCGAAACACAGTCGTCAAAAAAAATCACGTATGTTTATAAAAAAATATATTTTTTATACAGGGAGAATTAATGCATATAAATGTGCCGCATTATTGGATTTGTTTCTAAACCAACGATGCCCAGTGGTGCCTCTTAAGTTTTTTCATGTGAATACCGCGCAAAGAGTTCCACCAGCTTCCGACTGTCCGGAGTATTGGAGGGAGTGGGAAAGGGAAGGAAGTGGTAAAGAGGAAGAACATGGTTATTCAGATCTAGTCATTAAACACGGCTAAAGCCATTTCAAGCAACGTTTCAATTCTGAATGGCGATCTTTCACCAGGGCGATACCAGAGTATTTACCATTCTGCGCCATGTTCATGTTGTCCCGTCTCCTGACCATTTTTCAGGCTTATGGTCGTTTCTGTTAAATAAGTATTTTTAATCCTCAAAATTACATGCATGATAATCATAAGAAATCAACCAACCTGTACGATTTCAGCCCTCCTTGCGAGCCCGAATACTATCATTCCTTCATTTGCCAACTTCAAGGAAATAGCTGCCCCAATGCCAGCGCTTGCTCCCGTCACCACGGCAATTTTACCGACCCACCGTTCCATTACAAATATTCTTAAGCAACTGTATTCAAGTCTGCGAATCTTCTGAAATAAATGTTATTAATATTTCTGAAATTATTTATTAAGTGGGTATTTCACCACCTTAGAGTGGTGAAATACCGAGTAGCCTAAATTTTCTGTTTCACCGCCATTGATTAAGGCTACTCGTCATGTAAGCAGCCATATCAATACTATGAGTTACTTGACGAGTAGTTACTCAACGGTTTCCTCGGATGTGGTGAAATACCCCCTAATAAATCTGACACATCAGCATATAAAAGTTATTGTGTGTTGGGTAAAAGGTGATTTTTGAGAAAGGTTCTGAACACTATTACGGGAGGGAAAAAAACGGATAAAAACAACCGGGTTTAATGCGGCAAATGTCAACGGTATAAATGATGGGAGAATCTTCGAACTGTTCAAAGATTTACAAGAAATCAGTGAAGCTAGTTACAAATATTTCCGTATAACAAATACAGCATGTTCTACGGATTTCAATATGTCCGTTAATATAGAGAATGGATTGTAATAGAATAGGTGTTAAGCAAGGCTGCGTAATGTAACCGTGGTTATACAATCTATACATGGATAATTGTATGCAAGAATTGAAAGAGGTGGGCTTGGGCGCGAAAATGAGTAGTCTGCAAGTATTTTGACTGTTGTATGCTGATGATACGTGCTGATTGCTAACAGTATCGAAGACCTACAGTCCCTCGTATCTAGGATGAACGAAGTATGTATGAAGAATAAGCTAATGATGAATGTAAGTAAGCCCAAAGTCATGGTGTTTGAAAGAGAGAGTACGAAAACGGTGTGCAATTTAGTTGTGAATGACGAATACTTGGAGCAGGTCGATGAGATTGTGTATTTGGGAAGTACTCGTATGGTTACGAGAGATGGAAAGACTGATGAAACTCCATTAATGGAGGACTGAACGCGGTTGGCGCAAATAAAAAGTTGTCCAAAGAAGCGAAGCTAGCTATCCACAATGGAGTGTTGATACCAATCCTGATGTATGGCAGCGAGGCATGGAACTGGAAGGATGAAAGTAAACTGAATACTGTAGAAATGAGATCTCTGACACGAATGTGTAATAAAACCATGTATAGTCCTGTGAAAAATGTTGAGATTCGTAAAGAATGCAAGGCTGATGTAAGCGTAGTGAGCAATATCAAGAAAGGGACGCTTAGATGGTTTGGGCATGTGGAGCGAATGAACGAAGAGAGGAGTGTAAGGAGAATATATGATGCGAATGTGAATGAAAGAAGAAGCCGGGGACGTCCGAGGAAGACATGGCACGATCAATTGAATCAAATACTTGAGTCGGGCCATGTCAGAAGTCGGAATAACAGGAGAGAATCTATGAGACGTTGTATGAAAGAATGAAGCAAGAAGTGTATGCCAATATCGAGTTGTTTGGCGGTCCGTCCTCTCTGCCTACCCCTGCGGGGAAACGGCGTGATGGTTAGTTAGTTAGTTAGATTGTTATCTAATAGTTCTCCATTTGGTAAATATTTCAAGTTAGGACTCATTTGAAAAACTCGTAATTTAAAAAAAAAGAAAAATACTTACATAAAAAGAATTGGTTCTAGGTTCTTAGTTTGGCTTTTTTTAAGAAAGAAAAAAAACCGATTTAAGAACCTAACAACCTGTGTTTCAAATATCCATTTTATGCAGTTGGCACTTTTGACAAATGTCATTTCATACAAACAGTTAAAATGGCGTCAATTCTTCTTCAATATTTACGCGTTTTTGTATAAAAGAAGTAAAAATTGAAGTGCAGTATTTTGTATTTCTGCATATGCAAATATTTTTTATCGATTTTTTTAATGTAAAAGTGGTTTCCTTTTAAAAAAATATATGAGTTTTTCTACCGAGTTCCAACTGAAAGTATTTACCGTCCATTTTTACTTAGAGTTAAGATGCACTTTGAATGTTGCCAAAAGCTACAAAAAAAATTATGCAATAAAATAAGTATGCATCTATTGAAGAAGGATCAAAAGTGTGTCAAAAACCGAGAATCCTTCTTATTTAATATTAAAAACGAAGATATACTACGTTGTTTAATTTTTTTCATTCCAATGCCACCGTAACCAAATAAAAAATTTCGAGAAAGATCTTCAAAAATATTCACCGTACGAAAAAGTAAGGTCAGTCATAACTCACAAAAATTGTTAAAAAAGCATAAAAATATTATATTTACTTATCGGTTAAAAATTTGCCTATATATTAACAAAAAACGACGTAGAAAGAAAAACAACCAGACAAAGAAACGAAATAAAATAACATAAAATTTTCCACGTAATTTTTCAGTATTCATTGTCAATAACTAACCGTTTAAAACTGCAGTATCGTGCATCCAAACAATTCAAGAAAACCGGTATGACTGATCGTGCGACATACGAACTGGTTAACTTATGAACGATATTTGCAAGTCCTGCAGCGACACGCGGTGGTAGATTTCATAACTATGAATCAATCATGGGGTCAGTACTCTGATAAGGTTTCATCTACGGGTTTAAGATTAATGAATTAATTTAAGATTCCAGAAACATTTTAGCAAAATTCACCCCTTTCTTAAACGTGATATCAGTTTCCAGCCATTCAACACTTAAGGTAGATGATTGTTATTATTATTATTATTTATGGGTATGTGTGCCTAATGGTACGTATTTTCTTCTTATAATTGACACTTATTCCACAGTAAGGAACGCCGATTCTGAATATATAACTTTCATTATATATAATAATACGTAGAATTTATAAATTGTTATTTAAAAGTGAATAAAAAATCAGCTTATAAAAACACCGTGTTATGTTGGTCCCATTGCATTTGGAACATATGACGTCACGTGAGCATTCTGTTTTTAGATTGGTATGAAAAATTTTATTTTTCGATTTTGTTTTGTATTTTTAATATGTTTTTTTTAGTTTTGGCAAAATTTTAACTTAATTTTGGTGACTTCAAACTCTATCATTGTTGTTCAATATAAACAACTACTATTCGTGAACGATATTAGAGTATTCAAGATAAAACCAATTATCAGTACGGATTTTGTGATAATGTTAATGGTCAATACTATTATTATTCTTCGAGTTAAAGTTTCTAAAAAGACACGTAATTTTATTAGATATCTTTAGTTATGGTTTACCATGAATATAATCATCCCTGTTTTGACATTTGACATTCTAACCTCAAAACTGATCAAAACCGGCCGGTCATAGATTTTGTGCGTTTTGAAACTTTGAAAACTATTTTAATCACGAAATCTAACTATACTGATATTAAAGTTTGAACGTCATTATTGATATACGAGTAAAAGTCATTGGACTGGAGTTCCTTTTTCATACCTACAAATTCATTAAGGTGACTCGGTACATAAAATGTTGAACTTGCGGCATAAACGGGTACGTAGTTTGGGGCATGATCGGGTACCCGGCTCTGCCCCAGATTCTAAATACATTATTTTATACATGCGATTTTTGCAGATCTAAGTAGGGTTTGAACATGTGTGAAGAAGTCCGAGAGACATTTGTCAGTTTTGATCAATCCCCTATGTGTTATGTTTTATAAAGATAAATAAATTTTAAAAATATATGTATGTATTTAGGAAATTTTGTACACTTGATCATTAAAATAAGAAAAAGATCACTGTCTATATCAGATTTCAGAAAACCACCCCCCATCCCCTTTTTCCCACCCCTCAAAACAGAATGTTTTTACTTAATGATGAAATTTTGATCACTCGAACAGTTACTGCATATGGGTAGGGATAACACATCACCTCAAAACTTCACTCCAAACCATTAATATCCCGGGCAACACCGGGTACTTCAGCTAATAAAATATTATAAATTGTTGTATAATAATATATTTATGAAAAGTTTTAAAATAAATAAAAAAATTGTAAAAATTTACTTTTCACTAAAAAAGCTGGAATGTTTTGGTATAATTTTATTATTTTTATTATTTGCTTGACTGGGCTCAACCATATCATCAAATTCTTACCTTTTTTATGTTTTGATTAGTTTTCTTTATTTGATTTTGTAGAATTCCCCCTTCCTGTTATCCGGATAATTGAAAGGATGTTTTACATTGAAGCTGTTCGAGTATATGCCTTGCAAGGATTTCAGCTATTTGAGGATACTGTGCAACCCAGACGGTTCCTTAGAAACCTCTAAAATCAGAAGTCTGTCGGTGCAGTGTGCCGTGGAAAAACAATAAAATAGTATTAAACATAGATTTATTTGTATAGTTTGTGTAACCGTCTACTAGCAGAAGCAATGGTTTTTCCTCTCCTATTTATTTATTCACTAATTTTTATGGATAACTTTAGTTTTTATTTGTTCTAGGTCGGAGACTGATGGGTTTGAGTCTGCCTTGCTGGTGTCTCGTGCACAGGATTGAAAGAAGATGAGCTGGCTGCAGGGTTAGGAGTTTTTGAGTGGTGATCTGGTGGAACTTCGTGAGTGGACGCCTTGCTACGCGTCAAGAGGGCGCTTGCAGCATCTAACTGCCCCTGAGTATAGATGGGACATCTGCTTCCATCCGAAAGCAGAAGTTTTATTGTTCCATCGCTTGTCCAACTATTATTGTTGTTGAAGACAACCTTTTGACGGCTTAATAATTTATTTGCTAGGTGGAAATATGTGTTGTGCATTGCGTGGACATTCTAAACAAAGATATTGACAATTGACCATCTCGAGGTACTTGAATTTTTGCGCGGCAATGTGCTACCGGATGAAAATTGACATTGACGCTACGCGATTCCACCGGGGTAAATTCTCCTTGGACAAATTCGCTGCGTCATTATATTATTATGTGCGTCAAATACATGATTGTTTTGAAATGGACGGCTTTGCAATGATGATGGTCATGTTCGTAATTCAGCCAAATGTATGATTTATTTCTTTTTATTATGAGCGACAGCTAAACTGTCATTCTTATGAGTCGCAATTTGGCAAATAATAAAATCTGTAGTTATGCACAGGGTAACCAAAAAAATACAGTTTACATTACATTCATGATCGTGAGCTCAGTCGGTAGGTCGCTCGGTTGTTAGTCGGACGGATCAATTTCGATAACGGATAATTGACTTATTCCCCCTTTGACGCATTTCAAAAAAAAATAAAAATATATATATATATTTTATTTTTTTATATAAAGCAGTCACTTTGTGGTTAGACATATTTAATGAAAATATAACAACAGTTAAATCTACATTTCATGCATAAAATCTCTATACTTAAATACCTTAAAATATATATATATATATATATATATATATATATATATATATTTTAAATCCAAAAATTCCAAAATCACATTTTTTGTTTTGCAAAATCACTAACACGACCATCAATTCCATTATTTATAAATGATGTTGTGCGGCTGTTGTGCAGTCAGCAACTATTCGCTGGATAACATCTTGAAGCACTGCAGCAATGTCGACGTGCGAATAAGCAGTATACCTGCTAACAATTTCATAATTTATAACACAATGCTAACTAGCACTGAGCTTATAATCCATAGAAGTGCGATCTATGATTTGGTACAATACGTAAGACTTTTCTACTCCTAGGCCCCAGGTAGGGTAATGAAATTGATAAATTCTTAAGAAATAATGTCGATGTTTTAAAGTGGGGGTTTGGTCATTTTCATCCATCCCACCCTCACTGACCCATTTAATTATTAACCGGTTTCGCTTAACACAAGCATCATCAGGGTACAAAATTAAACTGATCAAAATGACATAGTGCGTGTTTATATATACAAAATATAATAAGAAAGAACATAACATAGAACAAATAAAAACTGATGATGCTTGTGTTAAGCAAAACCGGTCGGTTCTAATAAAATTAAGTAGATCCCGTGGTTATAAACAAAGTTATTGTTTTATTTTCATTTATAATTGTAGAAAATAATATTAACATAACCTAAATGAAACATGGAACCGGAAAAAAACAAGAGAAAATAAAAATCGCATCTGGGACTCGAACCCGGGACCTCAACCTATCCGAAGCAACCGATTTACCAACATAGCTAATGAGACCAGTTTAATTTGTGTCATCTTCATGATATCAGATTTTAAATTCAAGATTTGTCAATATTATTCTCCATTTTTAATGCAATATTTCATACAATTTTTGTAAATACCGCGAATTTAAGCAAGAAGACTTTAAGCCTAAGGAAAATCATAATGAATTTTCCTTAAAAACAACCAGAATAGGCATCCAGCTTTCGGCAGTAACCACACGGTATGTTGATCAAAGTGAAGATATTGAACAAACTTTACAGTTTATAGTTTGAAAAGTTCAAGAGACAAATATTTGTCCACCCATTACTAATCAAAATAGGTACCATACTTACTTCTTACCTTCCCACTAACTAATATATATCATTACAGTATGATTTCTGAATACATACAACATATCTTCTGAAAATACAATTCATCCATCTTGTTAGTGGATATCAACTATCAACTTGAAAAACATCATAGATCGTACAATTCATTGAAAGAGGCAATAATACCTATGATGCAGATACTAATCAAGCAGTTATTACTGCATAAATTAAGTGTTTATGTTTAAATGAACAGTAAAGCTATTATGAAACAAATCAATATCATTTAAGCGACTAAGATGTTTTCTTTACGAAGTCTTATTATAAAACGAAGGTTTCTTTTATAATAATCATTCATTTACCTTGAAAAATGCTTGTAGTAGGTGTACAATTAAAATCTTTGGAACTAACTGCAACATGAAGGAAAAAACATTTATCGATAGAATTCATTCGTCCATTCATAACAAAGGGATATTACTAGAAAAATGCGCACCAATCACTTCATGGGGATATAAAAAAAATCTTTATTTAATTCTTACGTAATATGTAATTACTAAAAGGTTGTCTTATAATTTGTATGTATCGTAAGTAGTATTATCATTAAAAAAATATTCGCCTGAAAAAAAAGTTATTTTAGCGAAATTCAGTTGGCTCACTTAACTTTGAAGTAGATGGCGTCGCTAGTGAAAGTATACGGATATAGATTTATAAAAATAAATATTAATTAAAAAACAGTTCTTTTCCCACCTTTGGTGATTGATTGCCTGCAAATTTAAGCTAAATAACATTTTTGTAGGAATTTCCCTTTTTTATTAATAGACTAATAAATTCTATTGATAAATGTTTTTTTGACGGCCTCCGTGGTCGAGGGGTAAGGCTCTCGACTACGAATCTGAAGGTTGCGGGTTCAAATTCCGGCGTGCGCAAGTAAATTTTTATTAATTTATTTGTGCTGTTTCACAATTAATTAATTAAAAATAATATATAGTATATTTACTCACGTTCCAGAGTGGAAGATACTCTTAGTATCGCCCTGGTGAAAGACCACCATCCAGAATTGAAACGTTGCTTGAAATGGCTTTTAGCCGTGTTTGGTGACCAGAATAGCCAGGTATTTTCCCACCTTCCTCTCCCCTTCTCCTTCCCCTTCCCAATACCTTCAGTTTCATAACATTTTCCAATTGTGGATGGAATAGTTTCACTGGCTCCAGACGGTTGAGCAGTTGAGACTCTTGTGCGGTATTCATGTAAAAAAACAAAAAACAAAATGAAACTGTAATGTCGCATGGATCAAAATTATTTGTAACAACCTATTGATCGACATTTATTTAAACCGAGTAATCTAAACTCATATTTTAAATTCACCAAAATAAACAAACATGAATGGTAATTTCCAAACATAAAAAAAAATGATTCAGCGGAGAAATTTTTCTGTCTCCAAAGCTGTTTAATATTTATGGAGAATTCATTACAAGATCAGTACAGAGTTGGGATGGAGGAATAGCAACAATTTGAGATACTTTAACGTTTCAATACCGATTGCTTTTAAAGAAGGTGGACTCCTGTTTTTCCTTCGTAGTGCAGGTGAGGAGACATGAGATATAACATCAAAAATAGGAGTGTAAATAAAATAAACAATGCTGATTTTGTCTGTAAGCTTCATGCTGGAATTATGGTAAGAATTTAAAAAACTACGAAGAAAGCCGCTTTTCTTATATTCAGTTGTCCATTTTATGGCGACAAAGGGCTGCTTCTACATAGCTTCAATAAACTAATAAATAATCGAGTTGATGAAATAAAAATTGCCCGGATAAAAATAGTTTTTATTTATAGCTTCCTAAACAATTACATTGTAAAGTTTCAGAATGATTTTTTTTTCAGTATTGCCATGCAAGAAAACATGCAAGAAAACAAAAAATTCACGAATGTGACGTTATTTCGATTCTGTTTTCACTACTTTTATATAGACTGCATTTAGGAAAAAGGCAATAACCCTCAAGTTTTACAAAATTGCCATTTTTACATAATTGTTATCTTGACCACCCAATAAAAATCCTGGGAAAAAAATCAGGCCTCTAAAATCTCATTATTATAAATTCCATGTTATTTTATTTATATATATTTAATTTAATGTAAATCAAATTTAATAATTTTGTTATCAAGATCCGCAAGTATTTTAGTGTTTTATTATTCCAACTGTGGTTAGGCCACCTTGAGACGACTTATGATTCTATTTACCTACACTCAATTTCAATTCTTAAGGTGCCGAAAATAATTTATTACCGGTGAAGCCGATTTACCCAGAAAATAATTGTGATAATAGATTATCTTTTGTTTGGGATACTTACAGGTCAAATCTTCTCTCCCTGTATTGACTTATTTAAATGTGCTATATTGTTTAGGTCTTGTGAACATACTGAGAAGTGGGTGATACATAATTTTCTTTACTTAATTAATTAATATTTATTTCTTTCTTGAACATTATTTCTTGAATTAGGTATACAATATTTTTTATAAAGCTGTAACGCGATTTTTCTCACCGAATGGTCCAGGAAAAACCTATGGGTTATGAATCCAAGTGCCCCAGATCTGTATGGCCAACCCAAAATTCGCAAAAAAAATATTCCCCTGAGGCCCGTTGTACCTTTTGATATTCCTACAACAAACTTGGCGAAAATACTTCAAGAAGAAACTTCACCTTTTTCTTCATAAAGTTTTCACCACGTTGCATCCTCAAAAACTTGATAGAACTAGTTAATAAAATTTTAAAAATTGTTATTCCGCATAACCATCAATTAATTTCTTTAGAAACATCTCTTTTGCTTCCCCACTCCCCTCTACCCCAGAACATATCATATTTGGGGATGCCATAGTCCGCAGGCTCCAAACAGTCGGGAGCATTATTCAAATAAAATATATGTAAGTTAATGCAGTTTATCTAAGGATACTTTGATCACTGCGGTCGTCACATTTCAATATTATGGTTGTCGAATTGTTTAGTGAAAGATGCAAATAGTCAAATAGGTTATCCCATTTCTTTTTTTCTGTTTCTTCTGCTTCGCCACAATATACTTCAACATTATGGTACCGTAGTACAACTGGCTTTGAGCCGTCAGGACTCCCGTGTGGCTTTCATACCAAGGTGGATTTACAGAATTGTTAATTTTTCATAACCGTTTTTCATGACACTTTATATAATCCAGCTACTAAGCAGAATAGATAAAACTTTAATTTTAGCCCAGACTCTTCAATAGAAGTAGTAACATTAAGGCTTCGGAGCGAAGCTCGTTTTCAAAAAGCGCAATATACGAACACGAACTCAATTTAACTATCATTTCCGGATTACGGGTCAGAAATCAAGAGCCATTACGTTAAAAACAAAATTGCAATATCGTCGTGAGATGACTATTCCAGGGGCGCTAAATTCGTGCAAAAACTTATCATAAATATTTAATTTAACCAGTCTGTTGCTAAGATGACAAATTTAATCCATCGGATTCCCACTCTGACGTCGTGGGTTCAATTCTTCAGCTGGTTAAGTCCTTCATCATTACACAAGCAACATCTTCCGCTTTTAATGATGGTAAGTAATAGGAGATTTTCAAATTTTATTAGGTTATTCGTAAACCAGGTATTCTCGTCTTACTTAATTTTGTTTAACCCTGTTATTGATCAGTTACGTAAAACCTACCCACCACAATAAAAGAAAGTGTGCTTACGTCAATTTTATCTCTTACACGAGTAAAATTTTATCAAAAAATTTCAATTTTTAACATAAATTTTCAGATTTTAGAATATTTAAGTTTAGAAATTATACAATAGTTTAATGTGAAGGGTGGAGGTTCATCCGGATTTTATATAAGTCTATACAACAGAGCTAACGTAACTATCACCAGCTATCCGTGCATTTAACTTTAAGTATTATTCTGCTTTTTTGCAATCATGTATCCTGGCGCATGCGTTGCACAGCAGAAAATGAAAATACCCTGAAACTACAAGTCAATTTCATCTCCGATGTCGAGGTCAAAAGCAAATCACCTTATTCCCGAACAACATTCTTTTATTAACAAGGTTACCATATACTCTGTTTGTAGAGCGCGAGGAGGTACTGGATTGCCTCATTCTGTGTTATGTTGTAATCTATATAAGTACAGAGCAAGTATTTTTTTTTTTAACAGTTTCATTATTTTTCTATACATTGAGAGCACCTGTTCGCAGACTCTTTCGTAATATTGGCAGAGAATCGTTCATATAAGTGCCCTCAAACGTACTGCGACATTTTCAACTCGAAAAACTTGGCCTGTTACAGCACTGGCTTCTTGTTGCCGACTTGTTATATTCCGAGGGTCTGGACTTATCCAACATAACGCGATTGCCACATGATGAAATGACAATAATTTTATATTTAAAAAAATTATTAAACGGGAAGAAAAGTGAAAGAAAATTACTATTGCAGCGTAAGTTTTCCACTGCTCGGAATTGTCGCTATTGTAAAGAATTTGGCGATGTCAATGGAAGTCCGTAATTAAAATCGTAGTATTCAATAAAAATATTAAATTACCACAGATAATTGTGTTGCAAACATAATAACCATTGTGGCATTACAGAAGTTCAAGGTTACCTTGTTGTACCGATGTGCCTTTGAAAATCTACGCATTAAGTATTTATTGCTGTTGTAGGTCAACCTTTTTTTTTAAATATTTAATACGTTGATATTATAATATAATTAACAACATTTTCAATTGCTAGCTGAAAAAATATAAGAACTGCATTAAAAAAAAATGTCAAAGAAATCATTTTATTATCATAATGTGTATATGATATCTTTTGTGGACATCTTCAAATTACAACCTCAATAAGAACTCCGTAATACAAGATTTTCCTTATATTTGCCATGAGCAATTTCTAGTTTTATGTTATAAATTTTATGATTTTGTTATAATTTTTTTTTATATCTTGTTTTATTGGGAAAAATCAGAAAAAGTAAATCCATAGATGATTTAGTTTTTGGTATACTAATCAATACATTTAAAAAAAAAGTACATATAAGCGATGTCAATTTCCCGAAATAGGTAAATAAACAAGTAAACGATTGACTCGTCAAGTTTGCCGATTATATTTTATTGGAAAGGTGATAACCCCTATTGCTCTGAACCCAGAGGTCCACAAAATAAATAACACGATATGTGAAGTAACTGGCCTCAGTAGGTCCTTGCACAGCGCGCCCTGTCTAATCACAAGTTACCATTTTAACAGTGTAGCGCAGTTCTCTATGACGTATGAATTTGATCGGAAAATGATGATTTGCGCCAAAGAGAGCGCTCTCTAATTGTAAGGGGATTATGCTTTGTGAGGGTAACGTTTCCACTCAGAGCTGGATATTAGTGATAGTTATAGGTTGGTAGTTTTAACCTCCGCAAAGCTTATTCCGCGCAAAGCATTTCTCCTGCAGCGGTATAACGTTAGAAGAGACCTGATAGATATTTGGATAGTTACCGAATTACCAGTTATGTATTTGAGCGTAACCGATATCCTCGGACCAAATATCCGTTGATACATAGCGAGAATCCTCACGTACGAAGTATATAGAGTTGATTTGATAATATTGTCTTGCCAATAATATTAATGAAAAGCTGAATTGAAATGTCAGACCTAGATTTATATAAGCTCTTACATTGATATTAATACATACTATGAACAGTTGAGAAAGGTTGTGCTTCCATTGCTTGGAATGGAATGGAATGTAACTGGTAGAAAAAGGATGAAAAAAGACCGAATGAATTTGTGTGTAAAACTACGTAGGCGTATATCTCGACATACTTGACTTTGCAGGCTGCCAATGGTGGAACTACCGAAACAATAAACTGTTTTTTTTAAACGATGGATTCTTTTCGTTTCATCGATATTACAAATTAATGAGGATATTTAAAAAATCAAGGACATTGCAAACGTAATAGAGATATAGGAAAGGATATGTTTAGATTATTAAGTCATGTAGAACGGATGGAACGCGCATGTAGACGCGCCTTTGAGGTGATTTTCTCACGAAAACGACACTATAAAAATAATCCATTTATTATTATTATTATTATAAGAAGACGAAGAAGTATTGGGATAAGTAATGACAGGCAAGTGTATCAACGAATAAGTCGAGAACACTCAAGGAAAAATTGTCACGATCGAGAAATTAGGTTGCTGTTGAAATGTTATAATCTTTAATATTAATTATTGATTTTACAAACCTTTTTTTACGTATTTCCACTTTTTTATATATCTACTTGATAAAAACGTGCAAATATGTTATAAAGTTTTTTAATCAACAAATTCGTATTAAAATTGATTGACACATAGATCAGAAAAAGTTATCACCTTTGCTTTGTCAAATTGTGTATTTCTTTCACATTTAGTTATGAAAGGTTTTCATTTAATTTCTAAAATGGATCGACTATCAAAATCGAACATAAATTCGCTAAATTAATTGTATCCGCTCTCTGAGGTCATACGGGGGATAACATTGTTTAGTCGCCAACAGGAACATGTTGAATCTATTCAAATTAATTGAAGGTACCGGTGACCATCCTTTGTGGATCATTCTGCGAAACGAAACAAATGAGAAGTCTAATGACGGGTATTATTTTGGACCGGGCTCGCCTTGGTTACCGTAATACGATTTGCGACAAACGCAATAAAGTCGTGCGGAGTGCCAATTATTTTTTTCCGTTGATATTAAACAGATTTTTAAAATTGGGCTACATTTATTCTGCACTCTGTGACACGTAATAACTAACATGTTTTTAGTTCATAGATCAGTGCACTCCGCTGATTCGTTAAGGTGATATTTTTGTAAAGTTCCGCTACTATTAAAATATTTTTTTGAATATATTACATATCCACATACCTATTAATTATCAATACTTGCAGGTGATACGTATAGGGGGGAATATTTAAATGAAGATCTAAAAAATTCTTTGTTATCTGAAACACAAAAAAAATACTTTTTGTTTGCTTGTCAATGTTGACATATACTTGTACACACGAGAACGGGTCGTTCCTACGACTCATTCTGTATTCAAGTGCTCGGGTGTAGGATGATTTACAGTTTTTTGCGTTTCATCTCTTAACCACAATGGGTGTCTATTCGAGACATAAATTTACTCCATCCATATCTTCAAAAATATCCTCTACACAGTATCCCCAAAGATGACACATGACCCGAAGAACATTTCCTCTTAAGCCACTTGTGCGGAGTTAACATTCATACTCGTATATAAAAAAAATAAAAATATAAGTCCTGTCCGAAGATCGATAGGACAGCTAATATATATATATAATATATATATCATTGAAATTAATACATCCCAAATGAAACACGAATCCGAAAAAAACAACAGAAAAATAAAAAGGTATCAGTCGCATCTGAGACTCGAACCCAGGACCTCTGTCTATCCGGGACAACCGCTTTACCGACTAACATAATGAGACCAGTTCAATTTACGTCATCTTCACCGATGTCATACTTCAAGTTCAAGGCTTGCTAATATTATCCTCCATTTTAAATCCCATATTAATAGCTGCTATCCTTATGATGATTGCAAAGTTCTTTCCGAACACAATTGCAATCGGAATAGAGTCTCGGATATACCTATCCGATTTTTATTTATATGAGACATCTATCGAGTGATACCTTTTTATTTTTCTGTTATTTTTTACGGATTCGTGTTTCATTTGCGATGTGTTAATATTATCTTCTTCAATTATCAAATATTACAACGAGGTTTATAAACTTCAATACGTTAAAAAAATTAAAAAATATATTTTTAGATTATTTGCTGTACCCTACTACGTACTTTTACTACAGAAGAAAATACACATTTAAGATTTTTAAAAAGCAAATTGTTATATGGAAAGCAATTTAAAATGTTTCATCCCGGGTGGTATAACATTAATATCAGTAATATTTAGTTTCATCTCCTGGCGCCAGTTACGAGTTTAGATTTAACCCTAACCTTGAAATTATTATTAATTGTGTTCGTGTTTAAGTCGTCGAACTCCATTTAA
The DNA here is from genome assembly GCA_022606495.2 of Halesus radiatus. Lineage (NCBI taxonomy): Eukaryota > Metazoa > Arthropoda > Insecta > Trichoptera > Limnephilidae > Halesus > Halesus radiatus. The sequence continues at coordinate 21,299 of JAHDVE020004320.1, forward strand.
TTTATTTTTTTTAGTTTAATGTAAATCAAATATAATAATGTTATTATTAGGTTCTGCAATTATTTTTAGTTTTAACAGCTGTCACAATAATAAAAAACTAAAGGTACTTGCAGAACTTAATAATAACATTATTAAATTTGATTTACATTAAATTCTTGAAATTATTTTTGTCATGTTCAAACACAAGCATTTAGATAATACGTATTTGTTGGTCATGAAAAAATAATGGGCTCAAATCCTTGTTTTCAAATGTTGCGTATATGAAATGTAGGATTCTTGCTATTTAATTTCATTAAAAATAAACAAACTAAAAAATGTTAATATGAGAAATCACGATATATCTATAAAAAAAACACATATTATTACATTTACTTAAATAACTGAACTAAATCAATGCTGATTTCTGAGATTTGAAGGTTAAAGAAAAATCATGACTTTTTTCCCAATGTTCAATACAGTGATATGGCAGCCTAAAATATTTGTACGCAAGGCTCGTCAATACCCAAGGAATTTGTCATAAGTTGAATTTTTTCAAATCGCCTGGAATGTCACGCGTCCTCTTGGATACTAAATCTAGCAAGGGCCCCGCGGGGACCGGGCCTGCCATAAAGTTTTATATATATCTGGGGAACATTTTACTTTCCTCACTCTCTGTCTACTTAGAGTGAATAAATTCTAGCCATTTTCTTTATTTCGTATGGAGGAAATGTATTATACCCACCGTCACGCCAAATCTCGGGCGAGGCAACCAGCCAGATATGATGTAATATGAATATTTTATACGGCGTAAAACTCACCCCACTATTAAATTTAATACTTGACCTGCTTTACAACCTTTTCCCTTGAAATGTAAGCTTACATTTTATTCTTTTTTTTCCCCTCGAACTACTCAATAAACTATAAAGAGCCAGCAAGGAAATTACGATTAACACGATACGCAAAGCCCTATTATCTTTTTCCAAAGGATTGCACAATTCTTTAGCACATCGCAGGGAGATTTGTTGAATGGAATCATCGCAGGGCGCGTTAAAGAGTATATTTGCATGTTTATTTTTTTTGGAATATTGCAAGAAGAGAGTCCCATAGGAACATCGTAGGGTGTGTTGGTGGTCACAGAGTTGGTAAATAGAACGTCTTCATTGCATTTTGAAGTGTTTGTGCCATCGCGAGAAGAGAATCGCATGGGCACATTGTAGGGTACGATACAGCGGTTACCTAAAAACACATGCTAGTATGCATATCACATTGTAGGCCACATCGAAAAGATTCATCAATTATTTGGCACGTAATATTATGGATACAACATCATGAGAAAAATCAAGATTTTAGAAGGTCATTCATTGCAGTAGGATATGTACCCAAAAGAAGGCCACAAGGACCATCCTCCTTCCAATGGATGATTCAGTAAAAAGAAGAGTCCAGAAGGCCGTAATCCTCAATCCCAATAATGACAACTTTAGAGATAGAAGGAGAGAATATACTAAAGTAGCACGATGAAATAGATTGAGTGAAAGGTTTTTCTTATGATGTCTGACAATTCAATTTATTTGTGCCAGGTTTTGATTTGGTTTTTGTAATCATTTACATATTACTTGCAACTGTTTTACATCATTCATCATAATTATGCAGATTCCATACTGCTTCCCTTATTTACCATTTCTTCGTATGAACTATGGTTTATTTATAAATAATAATCTACGTGAAATTATACCCCTGTTACAACCTGAAGAAACTAAATAATTAAACATTTTGATTAAAGAAGAATTTTCTTTTAACATGACTTATAAACTAAAAATGATTAAAATAACCAGCAAAGCCTTCTTTAAAAAAAGGCTTTCTAAAAGGTAATGAATGCAGGATTCCTAAAAGGTTGGGTTCACTAGCAATATTAAGTCGTAAAGGATAATGTATTCGCAACAAGGGGTTTGTTTGATATTCAGAGATAGCTCGACAAATGGGTGTCAGCTTGCTTTTGAAGACACGCATACCTTCCTACACAGTAATATGGAGAGCCATTAAGCTTTTTATAAGCTTTCAGGCGTTACGGAATACAATTTCTTAGAATAAAATGATTTTGAGGCTTTGCCGAACAACTTGAAAAAAACATTATTTCTGGAAATGTGCTCTGTAATAGAGACATCTTTTCTGATAAAAAGAGATCAGAAAGCCACAATTGTCAACAGTGTTGGACTTGTCACTGCGTTAGTGTAATACGATTCTAAATGCTATTTGGTTTCATTGCGTAGAACCTAAAAAACCGTATCTAGGTTTCAAGTTAATTAAACTAAAAAAGTGTCTATGTTTTCATATTATTGGGACCTACAAAATATTATTTGTAACACGTTCTAAGGTGGTTTTATCACATATATGATTTCATTGAACATTGTTTTATTTTGAGTTTTAAATAGGGAGATTTTAGAATGACTGTATAATTTGCATTAAGAGGTACAATTTTGAGATTCAAAAGTTCAAACGTCAATACTCTCGCTAAGAATTGGGTAAGGCGAAGATAAGATCGTATTATTAACGTTTTATTTAATAAAATAACAATAATAAGTCTCGGATATCGCCATAAATTTTTTTATCGTATTTCATACACCACTCAGGAGATTTTTTTACCAGGAATGGCGAACTTAACGCGATTCCTTACTTACTCAGGCAAATTCGGTCGACTTTGGAACAATAACAATTGAAATAAATTATTTCTGTCAAACTATAAAAATTGAAACTCTCAAACAGGCGTAAAAACTCGTGGAAAAAAGCGTTAAGAGTTCTTAGGGTGTGTAAAAAGTTTATGGCTGCCGGGCGTCTCGGAGGAATCGTTTGAAATTTGCAATAGCTCCTCGGGGATGCGACACTCTGCCCCTTCAAGTGTCGATAGGATATGATCTGTGGGATATTCATGACATTTTTACAAATATCTCACGTCTGAAAAGTGTTCGAGGGCTACACACCTGGACACGTTCCGCATAACAAATGTGTTTTTCACTCAAAAGTAGATTTACACCCTATCTATAAAAGAGAGTTCTGAAATCGTCTAAATACGCGTAACAAGTATGCGTACTTGTATTCACATACTTGTAGTCTCCATACGGGTTGTAAAAATGTATATTACTAAGTGCATTGTTCTGAAGAATTCTGGTCAGTTCCACTTTGAGTTTCGAACTCAATCCAAACGATCGTAGCGTGCTACCCATCAGAATATCAACCACCTCATTACTGCATCTCATTTGTTCTTCTAGATATGAATCAGAGTAAATATTATTTATTATATTTTGATATAATAACGCAGGTTTGTTGCTTTGCAACTAATGAAAATGTTTGCTTCATTAAATCAAGTTATGAATATAGCAGAACTTCATAAATGACGTAACGCTCTCGCTTAAGGGGAACGGCTGCGCGGCCGTTTCATACAAAACTTAATTTTGGATTTGAGGCCAAAATACTCACCTAAACCTAATGATCTTTTTTTTCATCGATAAGTATAGTAAATTCTAGTACGGATTAGTAGTAATTTATTTATTTTTGTTTTATATTATGAAATATAGGCCATTAAAGGAATTGATTTTTCGCGATTTTAGAGGCAACTTTAATAATTATTTGGGGGCTAACGGTGATGTAAAAAAAAGTTTTACCCCATCTACTTTGAAAAGATAATGAAATAAAATAAATTTAAAAAATATTAAAATAAGCATTATGGTGAACTTTAAATTTAATTAAAACTGAGCAATTTCCGTTGGAACACAAATTTGCGGTACATGATTTAAAATATCGACCCGAAAAAAGTTTTTTTTTTTAAATATTTTATTTTCATATTTTTATTTATGTAAATTATTATTTTTTCTTAATTTAAAACAAAAATAAATAAAATACTTCTGATACGTACTAGATATTTACTAAAACTTTAATTAAAGAAAACATATGTCATTCAATTTGGTTGGGTAGTTTGGCCTCAAATCCAAAATTATTTTTTATATTAAACAGGCAGCGCTGCCGTTCCTCTTAACGCTATACGATACACCCTATTTAATAAACCATAACTTAATAATATATCGCTCTCTCGTACAGAACAGTCGTCATATCCAATACAATAGTTGTTGACACCTCTATCGCTAACTAATCTAACTAATCACTCCTACACACTTTCCAAAGAATATCCTTACAAAGATCTTAAATATCAATCGTCCCGCCTGTATGAACAAATTTAACACTTATGTTTGACGTAATGTTACACAACTGTGTTTCGATTATTCAAAGCAAACATCTTTGGATGTAGTGTTATAATTATACGATTAATTTTAGAAAAATATGTGCGATGTGCCATTTTAATTATTATAACGGGGTAAATCTTAAATGCGTCTATCGATTTACTTCCCGCTGCCTTCCTGACCTTTCTGCTTCCCACAGATTGTATACCGCGTAGTGCATGTATCGAGATCTCATTCATATCGACAGTACTTGGTGTTACCCAGCAAAATGATAATACCCGCTGTCAGCACTTGCGCCGTAGCCAGAGCCAGCCCGGTAAGACGCGGGCGGGGCGGTTGCACGGAACACCGAAAGGCACACCACGACACGCCCTCGGGGTTGCTTACACCCCCTCTAGATTCATATCTTCCTGGTGGAATCAGAACAAACATCGCTATTATAGGGGCGGATTTAATTACAATTTAGTGATTCACCACCGCGGCACTATCGCTGCAAGTACTGTAAATTTCTACACCGTGGATACCAGTACATGAAAACGCTTTGAATTCAAGGCAGTTAAAGATAACGCTCGAAGTAAATGTTGTATGAATACACAAATTATTGTTTAAAAAGTATCTTCCATTAGAGATCTAGGACTTATTCTAGATTCAAAATTCATATTCGACGCACAGATTAAAATTAAGCGAAAATCATTTAAAATGATGGGATTTATTCACAGAATATATAAACCACTCAAAAACTCTCAATCAATCCTAAACCTTTAATTAGAAGTAAACTGGAATATGGACGTACGTTTGGAATCGATCGTTACTACAAATATGATAACGTTGTTGAATCTGTAAAAAAAAAATGCAACGAATTTATATTTAAATGCGGTTTACGTGGCCATCTTAGATCATACGACATACGAGTACATCTTAAATACTTACAACATTATTTCACCTAAAATTAGAAGGCAAATTATTGATTTAATATGTTTACACAAAATAATTCACGCTCGTCGAGATACTACATTATGTCTTAGCAAAAATGAAATAAACATACCTAATTTCTATTGTTTAAGTTGTCATAGCATATTCCACCTGAATACATCTAGAAATAATATTTCCTACTTAAGTTCTCTGTCTCAAATGTGTCAACTATAAATTAAGGTAGAGTGCGCTAATGTGGACATTTTTGTCGAATGGAACAATGATTAGCCTAATTATATTGTGTATCATTTTTGTCTCTCTTTGTGTCTCTTGTTTCTATTGTATTATGTATCATTGAGTTAGTTTTTGTAATTTTATGTTTTGTGTTTCCTTTGTCTAATTATTTTTAATTTGTGTATATCAACTGAGTATTTATAACTGGTTTGTTCTTACCTAAGTGCCCAAGTCGTTAAAACATGTCATCATTTCGAATTGAGTATTTAGATATATAATATTATGGTTGTTTTATATATAAATAAAAATAAAACCTTTGTGACGGGAAAAAAAAGTATTCCAAAATTTGTAAACTTTCTCCGAAAAACTTAAAAATTAGGTTTTCTTAACCCAACCAAATATACATTTACTCTCATCTAATCGTAGGTCGAAGAATCTTCCCAGGATATGTCGTCCATTTCAGTAGAAATACGCCTATTTCTGGACGCAGCAACATCTCCAACACCTCGCTTTGAAATATTTTCATTTTTCTTTTGGGAAGTTCTCGAATTCTGGATAAAATTCGATCTGATGATGCTAAAAGCATATAAAAAATATCTCCCATCGTCGGATTTTATTTTAGAAAAGGATTTAGTCTTGTTTTTAAATCTTGTTTAAGCCTATCAGGCCTCCTCGGATAACTGCTCGATTGGTAGTAAACTCGAAGACATCAATTCTGGTTCATGATTACTTTATGGGTTACTTTATGAACTGTTGATGACATAATTTTACCAAGAATATTTTCTCATGAACAACTTCGCTAGGTATTCTTCTTAAAATTATGTCAATATTCTAACGACATCAATGTTAATTCCAATTATACTAGAAGAGACAGTACACTTACAGATATACCAGCTAGCAGTGTTGCCATATTTTTTCCTACCAAAACCAGGCTTAGAATAACTCACATAAAGTAGTCTCGGATCGCAAAAAAAAAAAATTACCTTTAGTTCGCTCAGTACTTTGAATAAATTCCAAAGTAGGACGCCCAATGTTTTTCTTTGGAAGATGTGGAGGTTTTCAGCCATTTTTCGTTTCTAGTGAAGAACTTAGTTGCAGTTGTCCTGCTAGTTACGTAAGATGTATGTTTGAAAAATATTAATATTTCATATTAAAATATCATACCTCCAGATACTGCATGCATGATAAATCTCATAGAAAAAAAGCTTCATCATTTAAAAAAAAAAAAAAAACTCTTGAATTCACTGTTAATTTGCTAACGATAGACCAAATAATGTTAGGCTACCGAAACAGAGACGTTTACGGTTGTGTGTAGAGCCGTGAGACCTAAGAATACGAATATTAGAGAGACGGCATATGAAGTCTGCCCGCGCGATCCAACTCTGCCATGTCCAGAATTTTACCGAAATGGCTGACATTGGATGTTTTACCTCGGTCGCGTGTTGAGCTCCTACTAAAATGTCAATAAAATACATACAAATGGTTCATGTGCCATTAAATTATGTAAAAGCTGTTCTGTGAAGACAATGAAGAAAAAAGACTGTCTTTCGCATGGTTAAACAGACATTTTATAATTTTTTTTCAATTTATTTCAACTGCCATCAAAGAATCACGCGGATTTCAAATGTAAATAGGCCGGATCAAACAACTTAAGGCGATGCAATGGGAAGTAATGCAAAATCGTGTGTTTTCAGTTTGAGAATTTGTTAGCCTAGAAATATCATAGATAATTAAATTAAATACTGCAAGTAGATCACACCTTGGCCTTTCATTTAACCGTCCATTTTTTTTGTTATGTCTTTTTATAAGCTTAGAAAAAAATAAAGTATGAGACATTAAAAAAATGTTTAAAGTGCAAAATCTCCTACTTGTGAACTCTTTTTCCCCCATATTTTCACATTGTTCATTGTGATAAATTAAGTTTTTTAGAATATGATCGTAAAACATTTAAATAATTATGTCTGAGTTTTACAGAACAGAATAAAACACGCATTTTGGTGATGTTTTTTTTGCCGAAATCGAAACATGCGGCCGATGTACAGCGGGATTTTGAACCTTGTCGCCACCTGCATAAGGAGCGCGTGATTTCGTTAAAATTTTAGCCGGTGGATGGCCTTAATAATTAATAATTAAAAATTACCAAAATATTTAATTTTTTTTCAATAATAATCACGTACACATAGAGACATGTGATTTGAACGTGGATTATGTACACGCATGGTACACGTGATACCATTGATTCGGGACCTACAGGTCACGAGTTCATAAACCCGCGAGTACAAAAACAATCTTGTTTTCGTGTCAAATTATAATTGAATGTAATCTGAATTTGTATATTCGTGAATTCTTTGTCGACATTTAAAACAAATAGTGAGATAGAAACATGATACCGTATTGCATAAAATAGGATACTTACTCGAAAAATGTTACCTTCGACCCTGGTTGCGGGGCAAAAGTAACAGCTCAAAGGGTTGGTTGTAACATTACGTAAACATACTTTCTTATCAACAATTAATTTAAAAAAGTGTTTAAATAAATATTTTTAAAAAAAAGTTTTATTTGCTATAATGCGACATTTGTTACAACCCAGAGTGGAAGATACTTTCAGTATCGCCCTGGTGAAAGACCACCATTCAGAATTGAAACGTTGCTTGAAATGGCTTTTAGCCGTGTTTGGCGACCAGATCTGAATAGCCAGGTATTTACCCTTTTCCCCACCTTCCTCTCCCCCTTCTCCTTCCCCTCCCCAATACCTTCAGCCTCACAACATTCCCCAATTGGGAATGCCGTATTCTCACTGGCTCCAGACGGTTGGGAGCAGTTTGGGACTCTTGTGCGGTATTCATATAAAAATTAAAAAAAACCGTCCATAGTTACTTTCACCACTACGTATAAAATCTAAGAACCCGAAGAATATATCATTTTCCCCTTGGCCTACTCAAGTCGGGGATTCATCGCCTCGACAAGGTGCCTTCAGGCGTCCCTGTGCGTCTTTACATCAGCTGCCTCCATCCATAGCAGGCCCAGCCTCTCAAATTGCCTCTCCTACCTGTGTGTTAGGCGGCCCACTGGATGTCTTTCCTCTAGATTAGCACTCAGACTTCACCAGCCGAATTCAATCCCCTGGCATTTTGAATACATGCCCAAGCCACTTCAGTTACGACTTTTCCATCTTTTTATCTGCTTTCAAAAACGTATTTCATTTTGGAATTCGCCCAAAAACAGTGAATCTATTTGAAATTGAATGTCTAGCGTTAATATTTGTAAATCTGATATGTTGCTTACTATATTGGCTAGACCCGAGTGGTAAGTATACTATTCTAAATACTCGTGAACAAGTTACGATAGCTATTGGTTTAATCCACATCTACCGTCACTGAGCGTGCCAGACACGGAACATCAGTTAAAAAAAATATCATTTATTATGCCTAAATGCAATCTTCAGTCTTTGTTTTTTTCTTGCGAACGTTTTTTATCGAAATAATAAATTAATTTGATGTGCAGTTCTCTCACAATTTGGTCAATTTGATCCACGTGCACTGACCCGTCCGCCCGGTCCTCCCCACAGACCAGCGTTCCCCGCATCTATCGTTTAGGTGGTCACATCGGTACTGGCGTGTTTGTAGGTTGCAAAATGTCAATAATTATTTTATGAAGTCCTAGCTCTATCGGTGAATCGGTGTTTTTATTCTTGGTGCATTAATTAGGACTTTGTAATTAGAAAAACAACCCTCGGCCATGTTTCAGCCATTTCAGTGTGCGGCGTTTAATATATAAATATTTAGGACAACTTAAATGCAGTTGAATATAGCCATTTTTTTTCGATTTAGCTAACCCTACATAATAACACATAAATTTACCATTTAAGTATATTTAAACACATCCCCTTTTGTTTGAATAATAAACGTTCAATTTAAACAGACTCGTTTCTACAAATACACCCTTATAACATAAAACATATAATCCACAAATAAGGATGTTAAACCTCTTTGTAGAAGAATTGCGTACACAGGACAATAAAGATGTTTTTCGGACTTTTATTTAATTCAAACATTTGCATAACGTATCCGGTAGGAAATTACAACACCTTGTGATACGCCCCGTATGCGGGTTCAGGGAGATTCATCTGGGAACAAAAACAGGTAATATAAAGTGAATTTATTATGTGTGCGGTTTTAAAACCATTATCGCCTTGGAATACGACGCAAAGCTAAAAATACCGAAAGAATAAGGTTGTTAATTTAGCATTTTGTTAAAAAGCGCAGTTCCGAAAAAAGGAACCTTTTTCTTAAATTAATTTGTGTTATTCGTAAAGTTTTTTCTATTTATTGTGTATATAGAATGCAATAATCAAGAATAAAATCTCCACATCTGTAACATATTTATACTGCAAAGTCATTTTTCATGATATTTTAATACAGTAACTACATAAAAAAATGTATGTTTTGTGGAAAGAATTCCCTTAATTTATTTCAGCAATAATCCGAAACAACATTATTTTTTCCAGAATCTATGCGTGTGCTATGAATTTCATAGAATACTTAAATATATTGGTTCAACGGCCGACGGTTCGACGGCCTCCATGGTCGAGGGGTAAGACTCTCGACTACGAATCCGAAGGTCGCGGGTTCAAATCCCGACGTGCGCAAGTAATTTTTATTTAATTAATTTGTGTTGTTTCACAATTAATTCATTTAAAAATAATGTATAGTATATTTGCGCACGTTCCAGAGTGGAAGATACTCTCAGTATCGCCCTGGTGAAAGACCACCATTCAGAATTGAAACGTTGCTTGAAATGGCATTTAGCCGTATTTGGTGACCAGATCTGAATAGCCAGGTATTTCCCCCTTTCCCCACCTTCCTCTCCCCCTTCTCCTTTCCCTCCCCAATACCTTCAGCCTCACAACATTCCCCAATTGGGAATGCCTTAGTCTCGCTGGCTCCAGACGGTTGGGAGCAGTTTGGGACTCTTGTGCGGTATTCATATAAAAAAAAAATATTCATTCATATTAAGTGTTACTTACTTACTACCTACTCAGTACTTCCCCTCTCTCCAGGTAAGTGAACATTCAGATGTTAATCATCAAAAAACTGTTTCAAATAACCTCTCCAGAAAATTTAGTATTCTTTTCAGGTAGCTGAAATTCTTAAAATCTCTCGCAACCTAAACACATTTCATAAGTAATTGGTAACTCTGTTCAATCACATTATACCCCTTAAAAATACAAAAAAGGGTTTGACACAAAATACGCCACAAAATTGAGAATGTACATCTACGTTAAACATTATTAAAAAATGAGAGAGAAATAATATCATTTTCGGTTGCTTACGCCAGGGACCGGAAATCCGGTGTCAGAAGTAGGCACTAAAAATGTATTAAAAGAAAATTCTTTTCTGAACTGCGCGGGAGAGGTGATGAACAAAAGGGTGGAGAAAAAACATTCAGGAGAATAATCGTCGGTGGTGGCCAACGGGCGGTCCACGGGCGGCCGTAATTCTTCTGCGGGACCTGTACCGATATAAGGTCCCGCGTCCAGCTTCAGTGTTACTCTTTGTTAGGGCGGAAACTGTAACGGAAAGCCTTTGGAAACTGACTTGTTCACTTGACTTATTATTTCGTATTATGACATTTCGATTCATTTGCGAGCTGAAATGGAAACACTTTAACCTTTTTAATATTTTTTATAAGCAAAAAAATAATTCTAATATTCCGATCACAATATCTAACCCCAAGTGGAATTATGCCGGGCACGTGGCAGACTAACGGATGACCTTTGGAATTCAAGTATAATCTTTTGGCGCTATTGGTTGGAAAAATGTCCAAAGCTGTCTTAAGAGCAATAAAATTATAGTATATAAGTACCTTGTTATTTGATTGTTACACTATGTCGTTTTCTTAATTAATAACATAAGGCCTCTAAAAATGTAAACGCTTTTTGTTTCCTTTACACATATTGTGTTACATACGGTACAAAAAAATATTTTATAAAAATATGCTTTTGGGTGTCTGGCAAACCGATTTTTCGGAATACTAAACTCTTATCGTTTCCCCTTGATTATTGATTACATGTTTTTCACATTTTTGCTTTACAATATTAGAAGGTAAATATATTATATGTCACACCATATTCCAAGAAAAGTCGATATTGTAATTGTTTGTATATTGAAGGATGCTTGAGTGGGCAGGTTGCTATTTTCGTATCATGTATTTCACATATGATTTATTGCTTTCTTTATGTTTTTTAATTTTTTTTTTTGTATATATATTTTCGTACAAATATTTTAAAGTAAGATTCTTGATAAATATTTATGTTTTAAGCTTGTCATATATGCTTTTGTTTTAAATATATATATATATACATATATTTTAAAGTTTTCATTTTACATATTTTGTAACCTTGTCTGTAAAATTTTAAGTTTTAAATAAGAAGCTCCCGTTAGACAAACTACAAAAAAGATTTTTTGAATTGAATTTTTTTTATCTTGAAAAATTAAATAATAGAAAAAATACATTATCTGGCAGTTTCACATAGAATATTATTTTCTTCCTTGGCTATGTCATCCTTGGAGATGCGGTGCCGAGGGATTTGGGAAGGTCTGGGAAGGAAAAAGGTATGAGGAGTGGATAGGAATCTGGGGATAGTTTGTCCAGGAGTAACAGACGTATTAATCCATTTCTCTTACTGCAGTGCAAGAGTTGAGAGAATCCGGCTGGAGTTATTCAGGGGTCTCCCTCAATCGGCCTCCCCCAATTTGGGTGGAGTTCGATCACACAGTTGGTGGGTAGGCGCATCCGCCGCCAAGACCTGGATAAACCTCACCCCATGAACCCGGATACCCATGCTAAGCCACCAAACGTAGCGAACTATGCCTTTTGTAAGCTATGAAGTATGCACGAACAGCAAAAAGTGAGTGACCTGAGGAAAAGACGAAAAAAAAAAACAATTAAAAAAATACAATAACATTAATAATAAATATTTTGTACACACCACTGTTAAATATATAAAAATAAACATGTTTCAGAAGTTAGAATTAAGTCGAATTATTATAAAATATTGAAATTTAAAAACTTCCGAAGAAGCATTAACAGTGGATTCATGTTTATATTAATATTTGTAATAAAAGAATCTTTTTTATTAATTTCTAATATAAATTTGTCGTTCAATGTTTTATAATATTTTTATTTTTTTATTAATTGTTTTCCTACTTTAATCATTTTTTTATGTGTATAATTTGTCTATTCTTACATTATTGTATTATATGTTTATCATTTGTCTATACTTAACATTATTATTTTTTAGTATTCTATATATTCCTGATAAAGAAAGCAACGCTTTTATAACATGTTAATATGTGTATATTAATAATGTGTTGAATACAAACTAATTTTTAACTAATTTATTTTTTAATCTCTTCTGTTAAAACGTCTCTTGAAATGATTCAATTCAACTATTCTATAAATTTGCATTTCTTTTTGGATTTCTTCAATCACAATTTATGCAAGCAGATATTTACCACATATCACCAACTTATTTCAATCTAATCAGGTTAATCAGCTGCCAGTTCATCTTACCACGCTCTTCAAGGTCTCAAAATACTCTCCGCAATTGGATCCGGGTCTTTGGGACTCTTATTCGGTAATCACAATCTGTGCCTCCTTACTATTTATATCTTTAGGCATTAGGTCCTATATACATTCCCCATTAATATCATGGATAACTTAATGTAAAAACTGGTGACACTCTTTTAGTTTAAGGCTTGAACCCTTACACCATTAACATTGGTAAACGCTTTCATTCCACGATATCCCCTCCAGCGCCATGTAAATGCTGAAAAAATGGTTATCCCGGTGACAGCGCCTGACGCGTCGGTTCTCCCTTTCAGACCTGAATTAAAACTGGCAACGATAAATTAAAACATAAGTGATGCTTGACAACACGTTATAGAATTATTAGTAAATCTTTGTATAGTTTTTACATACTTAAGAATTAATTGCTACTTTGATTTGATAGAGCAAAAGGTTTTTGAAGGAGTGTTTATCTTAAAGTAATAAATCATTAACCGTACATATAAAATTCAAATTTATATTACCTCTAAAAAAATAATATGAAAATATAAACAATGAAAAAGTACCCTTGAAAGACATTTTTTTTCTTTTATTTTTTAAAAATGTATGTATGAATTAATTTAGAAGGTTAATTAATCTAGGTGCATTCATTTCATATGTTCAAAGTATTCGTTTAAGGAGTAGTGAAATTTACTTAGAAGGAATGTTTTTAGTGATGATTTAAATAGACATAGGTCATTTGTTTGTTTAATGTTACGTGGAAGGTTGTTATATGTTTACTTTAATTCCCATGTAATAGGGTCCTTTTTGCATTACGTATATTTATTTTATTACATTTACAAAAAAATATATAATGCAAAAAGGCCCAATAAACTACTCTTTTCCAGTTTGTCTAACGGGAGTTTGTTATTTCAAACTTAAAATTTACAATAGATCTGGAAGTCGGGATTAAACTGAAAAATGATCGATCATATCATCAGCATAGCTACCGCCTGAACGAGTATCTAAAATTCAATGAAAACCATAGCGCGTGAAGTCAGTAATGCCACTCATTGGTAAATAAAAACTCCAAATTTTATTCGCTCTAGATTGGGAGGAAAAAATCTGAAATCCGTGTATTTTCAAATACACGTACGATACGAAAGGGTTAATGTATGTCCGGGTACCCGTCCAGCCTCGACTGGGCATTTACACACAAGATTATTCGGGCTGTTTCTGCTGTGAATAGAAGCGCAGGGTGGGGTGATACGTCACTCAAAATATCCATTAATATAACCTATCCCGGCGACCTAACTCTCAAATGTGTCTCCCTAAAGGACTTGTAAAATGATCGTGCAGGTTAGTCCATTAATAAAATTCACGTCAACCTCAAAAGATTTCTGATCCATGAGGGCGATCGTCCTTAAAAAACTTGGTCATCGTTATACAGCTTTACAGTAAAATTTTGTTTTTTTTTTTAAATACTTATCATTTTCTCCAGTAAAAGGAATATTTTAGAAATCAGAAAGTTTTAATTTCATGTAAATCAAATTTAATAATGTTACTATTAGATTCCGCAAGCATTTTTAGTTGTTATTATTGTGACAGCTGTTTCGGCGTTTAAGGCCATTTTCAAACTGTGGTTAATAGTAATAATAGTTGGATGATTTGTATAGCGACGTTTTTGTGAAAAATCACCTCCAGGTCGCTGAACCACATTGTCACGACTTAGTAAGTACAAGACTCAAAAGAACATCTGCTGCAGCCATAGAAGATATGGCTGAAGGAAGAAACAAAGAAGTGCTGTCGAAAAGGGGACACGTTGCTTCACTACATAAAGGTTATCCACTCCGAATCAACATTTAAACTTCACGCGTGGGAATTTGATACCCTTGATCTTGATACCCGTGATCACATTAACGGAATTATATTTGAAAAATTTAAAATAAAACAAAAGAAACTTAAAAATCTAATTCATACCAAAAATAAAATTACGAAAATAACCGAGATTCCAACCCTCCAAAATATTGAATTTTATAAAAAAAAATGTAAATTTGTCAAAAATAACATTTGAAAAGGAAGAAAACAAGTTATTAAATAAAGGCTTTAAATATAAAATCCCTAGCGAAGTAACACGCAAACAAATAGAATCATTAGCAATTGACACCGAAATGTCTCTGCGTAATGTGGAAAATAATAATTTAACAAAACACGTAAAATTTTACAAAAAAACACTAAAAACAATAAAAACAAAAAATAAATATTCTATCAGTACAGAAACCCAAACATTAAATGAAATCAGAAATAAAATTAAATATAATAATCTAACAATAACCAAAGCTGATAAAGGTAACCCAATTGTAATACTACATAGAATAGACTGCATTAATAAGGTGGAAGACTTCTTGTCACCAGAAGATTTTAAAATTTTATCTAAAGATCCAACCAATAAAATTTTTAATAAGGTTAACATCCTTCTAAACGGTTGTAATGCCATTTTTCCGACCGAATGGTCCAAGAAAAACGTCAGGGTTATGAACCCAAGAGTTCCAGTTCTGTATAGCCAACCTAAAATTCACAAGGAAAATATTCCCGTAAGACTCGTGGTATCTTTAATTAACGCTCCGACAAAAAACTTGGCAAAAAGACTTAACTTTATATTAAAAAAATATACAATTTTTTCACCACGTTACAGCGTCAAAAACTCGATATAACTAGTAAACAAAATAAAAAATTTGATCTTCCGCATAACTGTCAATTCATTTCTTTAGACGCAAAATCCTTATTTAGCAACATCCCCATTAAAGAGTGCCTAATGATAATTGAAAATATGCTTGAAAATGTAATATCAACCCGGTGATAAGAAAAGAGTTATTCCAACTCATTAAAATTTGTGTAGAAACAAATTATTTTCTTTTCATACCTGCTATCAACAAAATGATGGTCTCAGTTACATACTTTCATCACTTTTTGTTACTTTAGTTTATATTAGTAATTTGTCTATTCTTACATTATTATTTTTCTATGTTTATTATTTTTCTATACTTTTCATTATTTCTTAGTGCAGTGAATATTTATATATTAAACAGTGTTGTATACAAATTTCTCAGTAATTTTACTTATCATTTTAATTGAATTTTTTTAACTACTAAGCATTATTTAGGTACTCAAAGTAATGGTTTCTAGTTTTATATTTAAGCATATCTATTGGTATGTTTATGTTCATGTATTAATATAACAGTAACAATGTCTCTTGGAGAGTCAGAACACCAGTCTACTTATGTCTGCCTAGATAATATTTTTAACTGATACCTTCATAAAGCAACTTTGTGGATCACTGTATTATCCCGGAAGGCTTAAAGTCAAATAGTCAGAATGTTATCGTAAGTAAATGCAATATTACCTGTAGAAATAATTACGAAAAATTATTAGACAGTGGCTTTTTCATTAAAAAGTTATGTCAGTTTTGCTTTATTTTACAGCGTTATATTTTTGTATGATTTTATTTCTAGCATACTTAAGTAATAATGTTTTTTTAAACATCTACGGCACAATACTATGAATTGCTAACAGTTTCTATATATTTAAAAAATATATATCATCATTGAAATTTTTACACGTAAACATGTCTTTTTATGACCTACTAAGGTGCGTACTTTAAAAAAAAATAACAAGGGTAAAAATGGTCAGCACCGTTAAGGGCTACCCATTGCCCATTGATCACACATAATGTGTCCGTAACAAAGGTTCAAGCAGTGGGGTCCAGTGCTTATCCCATTTGTCACCATGCTAACAAAACACATTATCATGAACCACCCATTATGATGCATTCCATGGGATAAAAACTCTCCAAAAATGCAAAGTTATATAGTAAAGAATAATATGGAGGGTGCATTTTTACAAATATTTAGTTTCTTTTGATTCGGTTTAAAACATAACATAATTGGCAATTACTTAATTATGAAAGAACGTGAAACACGCGCGCAGATGGCGCTAATTTGAATAATAAAAAAACCGACCATAAATTCATTTAAGAACTCGTCATCAGCTGGCTTGGACAATATTTCAAATATTATCACTTAAGCAAATAAAATAAGCAAAAATCTATGTACTTCTTTAGACAAACCCCCAAGTTTCTTAACTTGAATCAGCTCAAAACTATTTACTATGCACTGTGCCAATCTTTAATGGAATAGTATATTATAGCCTGAGGTGGAGCTACTGCTACAGCCATTGATCCCATTAAAAAAAACCTAATTAACTTAAAGCTCCGAAACTAATTAGAATGATCATTCTAGAACTGCAGATCACCAGCAGATCTTTTAGCAAAATAAATTTTAGATACTTTGCTACAAAGCTAAACAGTATACTTCCACTGGCCATTAAACTGAACACAAATTACAATACATATACATTGGACACCAAGATTTGGATCACTAGTTAAGACAGATCAAAGTTCAATATTTTTTCAAAAGCATCCCTGAGAAAGTGTGATGCAATATTTAATTGATGCTTCAAACTTTTTACCATAAAATTATACGGTTAATACTAAACTTTGTAAACTTTGTAAACTTTGTAAACTTTGTAAACTTTGTAAACTTTGTAAACTTTGTAAACTTTGTAAACTTTGTAAACTTTGTAAACTTTGTAAACTTTGTAAACTTTGTAAACTTTGTAAACTTTGTAAACTTTGTAAACTTTGTAAACTTTGTAAACTTTGTAAACTTTGTAAACTTTGTAAACTTTGTAAATTTTGTAAACTTTGTAAACTTTGTAAACTTTGTAAACTTTGTAAACTTTGTAAACCTTGAAAACTTTGTAAACTTTGTAAACTTTGTAAACTTTGTAAACTTTGTAAACTTTGTAAACTTTGTAAATTTTGTAAACTTTGTAAACTTTGTAAATTTTGTAAACTTTGTAAGCTTTGTTTACTTTGTAAACTTTGAAAACTTTGTACGCTTTGTAAACTTTTGTAAAATTTTTAAAATTTTTAATCTTTGTAAACTATATAAAATATGTGAAATTTGTAAATTTTGGGAACTTTGTAAACTGTAGACTTTTCCTGCTATCGGCATAGGTTCTCCTAGTGAGACAGTCACAGTACCATAACCTTTATAATACATTGAGATTACATAGATGAATAAATTATTTTGATAGAAAGCAGTCACTTTGTGGTTAGACATATTTAATGAAAATAAAACAATAACTTTGTTTATAACCACGAGAATTTTATTTAATTTTATTACGACCGACCGGTTTCGCTTAACATAAGCATCTTCAGGCCAAAAATTAAAAAAAATCAGTTTAATTTTTTGTACCCTGAAGATGCTTATGTTAAGCGAAACCGGTTTGTCGTAAATAAATTAAATAAAATTCTCGTGGTTATAAACAAAGTTATTGTTTTTATTATTATCAGTCTGTTTGTTTATGGGTATACGGAATACGAAATGGAAAAACTTGCTATTGTAAATTTAAAGCTAGAGTCTCTCAATAAACTACAATCGATGTTTTATTAAAATACGAACATATTCTTTATATTAATAAGTTTCTTGTAGGACTTGAGTTTCAAACTTGCAATAACAATTTATTCTATTTAATATTCCGTGCATACACCCCCAACAAACAACTCATTTCAAAATTTAAAGCATTAGGTGATAATTTTTTTTTTTTTCAAAAATATTTTAATTAGCGTCATTTGTATGCGTATATTACGTTTCGTTTACCCTTAACAGACTTTATTTAATATGGTTGAAGATGGAACGTGAAACCTGCGTGGAAAATCGTAAAACGCGCTGGAAATCGCATTAAATGTGTTTCTCTTGTCTTTTTCATTGCCACCTATTGAGAGAATTATTCCATAAAATTCATAAAAGGTTCGTTATCTCTTGTATGTATCATTTTACGCCAAAAACCAAATAAAAACGTGAAACAATTATTGCTTTCCTTTGTTTACATAGAAATTAACTCAATATTTGACGAATCTCGCATGCAGTGGAAGATACTCTCAGTATCGCCCTGGTGAAAGACCACCATTCAGAATTGAAACGTTGCTTGAAATGGCTTTTAGCCGTGTTTGGTGACCAGATCTGAATAGCCAGGTATTCCCAACCTTCCTCTTCCCCTTCTCCTTCCCCTCCCCACAATACCTTCAGCCTCACAACATTCCCCAATTGGGAATGGCATAGTCTCACTGGCTCCAGACGGTTGGGAGCAGTTGGGACTCTTGTGAGGTATTCATATAAACAAAAAAAAAATGCAGATGAAAAGGATGGTGAATTAGGCACTTTCAATGAAAGTGTCAGCTTTAAAATGAGATTCTGAGTTTTATTTCATATCACAATCTCGAAGGGGGAGCACCAACGATGATTTAAGAGGAACGGCTGCACTGCCTGTTACATACATAACTTAAAACCCTTTGAGCGCAAGATTTGCAACAAAAAAATGCTTGTGTTGCACAGAATTTCGAAAACTTCGAAAAGTACGTATGTATCATCTATTGGCCGATATAGTCAGCCGTTGGAGTGGGCGGGACATAATTTAAACCGCTGTGTTTCAAGTGGTTTTAATTTTTTGAAGTGGTATAAATTACTTCCCACCAAGCAGCAAAAGATAAAAAAGGTGGGTTATTTTTTATACCACTATGCTTCAAGGGGTTAATTTAGGATTTGAGGCCAAAATACCCCTCCAAACGGAATGATTTATTTTTTATATTAAAGGTTTAGTAAATATCTAGTGCGGATGAGAAGTATTTTATTTGTTTTTGTTTTAAATTATGAAAAAAAAACATTTTTTTATAATTTTATAGGAAATTTAGAAATTATTTCCGGGTTTATTGTAGTTTTAAAAAAAATTATCATATTTGCAGCCATTCCTCTTAAGCACCGGCACAAAATATTGCTCATGCGATGAGCGAGGATGGTAAGCTTTTGCATTTTTTTTTACAGTAACTCCATGCAGGATACCTTAAAGGATATTTCCCTATTTCTCCAACGACTATTGTCCTCAAAATTTATCATTTTTGAGGATTCTGTGTGGAGGATCTTTTATAGGATAGGAAGGAGTGAACTTGGGTCTTGAAGAGACCCATGTTGTTGGGTGGAGGAAACACAGAGGACGGCAGATCACACCCGAGCTGTTGAACACAAGAACGAGTCGTAGAAACGATCTGTTCTCGTGTGACAAATGTCAACCGTGTGCAAATGTTTAGACCGCGTTTGGCGCATTTCCCGACTATGCACCCGTGCCGAAGTGATCAATGACGTTGGTTCCTCAGAGCATCTTCCATTAAAATAGCAGTAGAACAAGGACAGCATTCCCATCTGACGTCTGTGCTCCAAAGATTGCAGTCCGTTTGTTAAGATAATCGAATCTGTCAATGGTTTTTTTTCAGATATTTTGTGGCCCCCGAACAGAGGTGTCTGCCAAATTTTACAGTGGGGCGCACTTGCGATTTGTACAGGGTCAGCAGTTGTGTATTGATCTATTAAAGTATCTGCGGGCTTTGTACAATACGCACAGCTTCTGAGAGGCTAACTTTTATCTGGCTTCGATGGAGCCCCCATACCTGAGCTGGTCACTTAAGGTTACACTAAGCATATCGATGGAGGGCTTGTTGGAAAGATTGCTTCAATTAAAAGAGACTAGATTGTCATTTCAATCCCTTTCAGACGTAATCAGACATGATTGGGTCTTTGAAACATTAAATTCGACGAGGTTATTCTTACCCCAAGAGGAGACTCTCTAGAGGTAACAGTCCCGCTTCAAAGCCTTTCGATCCGTTGGAATTTGTATGCCCTTTGGCGATTGTCCAACAAAAAGCTATCATGGACTCTACTGTCATCGGCGTAACAATGGATTGGTGAACATTTCAAGAGGTCATTGATGAGCAATAAAAACAATGTTGGAGACTGAACCGATCCTTGTGGGATACCAGCATTTATTGTCTGCGATGAAGAGATGAAACCGTCAGCAACCGTCTGAATCAATTTATTCTTCAAAAAGTCGGCAATCCATGTATACAGGATACGGAAGTCCTCAGTGACAAACCCGATCAAAGGCCTTAGAAATATCCAGTGAGACCGTTTGAATCTCACCGTAACGTTCCAGGCACCGCCCCCAAATATGCGTCACATAAGCGAGAAGATCACCTCACGAGCGATTCCGCCGGAATCCGTACTGACGGTCGTTAATAATTTTGTTCGAGGTTTGTGAGCAGTTCATCGTTGATCTTAAGTTCCATTACCTTGGACATAACTGATGTGATCGCTATGGGGTGATAGTTGGTCGGGTTGGAGCGGTCACCTCTCTTAGGTATAGGATGAATGACCGCTTTTTTCGAACAAGAGGGCACAGAGCCACATTTCAGGGACATTTTAAAGAGCTTTGTCAAAACTGGAGAATTTCTGCAGCACACCTCTGAAATACCAGGGCAGGTATTCCGTCAGGCCCACTAGCTAAATTAACATCAATCCCCCGTAAGACGTGGAGTACATTCCGATGCCGGATCCTCAGCTCTTTCATATAGAAACCCCAGTAAGGAACCGACAGCGGGATAGCACCTTGATTATTGAGGGACGAGTTTACAGCGAAAATTTTCCCTAAAAGGTTAACCTTTTCGGTGGCGGTGTTTGCTAGTGAACCGTCGGGTCTGGTAAAAGGTGGCAGATAGGTTTTGTAAGAATTGCGACCTATGGAACCCGCTACTGACTAGAACGCACTGCTGCCATGCAGACAGGCAGCTACTTTTTGATGATCTGTAGGTAGTGCTCAAATTTTGATCTATTGATGATACTCTTATTGCCAATTTGTTATATGCTGATCTGTTCTGGCTCGGTAAGCCGCGTTTTTTCATCGATCTGCTTCGGAGCATTGTCGACTGAACCACAGTCGTAAGTCCGCGGGTCACAGTACCGCGGGTAAGCATTAAGGTGAGCCCGCAGACCGAACCAATCTGCTGACCTATTGTGTCACATATTCGCTCCAATCTGTAATAATACAATTGTTGAAATATTCCAAGTTTTTCAATTTCACTGAAAGCTTGAGAATTAAGCCTAAAATGAGATTTAAAAAAAACACATATCTTCTCTAAATGGTCGTTGACTTATCGTGGTGATATATTGTGCCGGTAGGCGGGTTTGCCATTTCATCGGTTTTTAAAAGCTTTAAACGATAAATTTGTCAGTGAAAATAAGTAAGGAAGTTTCTAAAGTATTTGAATTCTATGAAATAGAATGAAAGGCGGGCGAAATCAATTGGAGAAGCTTTGGAACTTTTAGCTAGGTACGCTTTTCCGTGACAATCGTCTCTCAATGAACTTCGTGTAAAGCTTTGGGATTTAGTTTTGTTTACAAAGTGTTTCCGAACTGATTTCAAAGACTTATTTTTCATTCGGTGTCTAAAATATATAGATATAAATCCGGTGTTTCTGAAAAGGTACCCGATAGCATTGGGAAATGCCAAAAAATATTCGATGGGTCGTAAATATGCAGGAAAATTGCTTTTCTCAAGCGGTGTTGTATTCAATTATTTTACCTAATATTTTTTATCTAAATTTCAGTCATTATACTATAAGAATAAAGGTGTATGTGTATAACTAACTGTATTACCTTGTAAAGGGAGGGATTAAAAAAGAATCGAATATTCATGATTGATTTAATAGATACAGTGCAATCTTTCTAACTTCAATAATTAACTATCCGAAGACGCGATACTAGGACAATGAAGGAAGTTGTTGACTCGGGTGGCGCTGGAAAATAAATGTAAGGATCCCAACTCTGGAAGCGGGAAGCAGTACCGGCTTGATGGGGATTTCCTCAACCTCCCCCGTAATAATACAAATGCACTGTTTCTAATTATTGAAGATCAATGGCATTAGCTTAGTAGATAAGAGCGCTGGTCCCAGATAGGCCGAGGAGTCCTGCGTTAGATTCTTTTCTGTTTCATATTTTCATATGAGATTTGTTAATATTGTTTTCAATGAGGTTTATAAACATCAATAAATTATTCCAATAAAATTAGTGATTCCTATTTTTTTTAATACTTATTAATTGCTCACCTAAATCATATTATTTTAATCATGTGACTCATACTAACTCATTATCATCAGGACCACTGCCACTGAAGAGTCCTAGCCGTCTGTCTTCCCGTAATTCCGTATTCCCAACAATCCAGTGTTGACCTCGACGTCATAGAATCATTACTCTCTGTATTCGGGGGATGTAAAATAATATTCTGTTCTTAAATTCAATGTGCGATCCGTAAATTTTATAATGTTTAAAAATGGATGCATTAGTTTTTTTTTGTTCACACCTTACAAATTTAAATAATTTATTACCACAGAATTCACAAAAACCTTTCATTTTTTAACAAATAATAGTGCAACAAAAAAAACTCTAACGATGGATACGTCAATAATAAATTCACCCTCCTTTTTTTCCAACGTACTTCCTTCCAAAACAATGATGAATGGTGAAGGAAATGGTTCAGAGTATGTTACTAGACACTCACTCTAGCAGCCAAAATAGGTTAAGCCTCACTGTTTCTAGAATATGTTCCAGATTAGTCCAGATTTCCTTTTCAGCCATTTCGTTGAAAACCCAAATAAGCATTTTGAAAAATCATGTTTTCCTGGCTTTAAATTGCTTTGCCGTTTTTCCCAGTCACTCTATTTTATTTTGCAACACTTGGCTTGCATGTAAATGGGTCGTTATTTTTGTTTAAACTTGGAGTAAACGATACGCTTCGTGCAATCGTGGAGGAGTTCGGGGAGAGACTTGTAAATTTCTTCAAACTAGAAGTAACGGTTCTGCATCCATGATTTCCCCTCGTAAACATCAAAAGATATTAATATGTATTATAATTTAGTGTTTCATCGGTAATTTAGTTTTGCAACCTCTCAAATATTTTAGGTGTTGGTTTATTGAATTAGACAAATATCATTTATGTATTCATTTTATATTTTTGCAGAAATATTTTTGAGTAAGATTCATACGAAATATTTATAAATTGTTTTTGTTTTTAATTCGTAGATCTACAATTATTTTATTTTTATTTATTTTAATGTAAATCAAATTTAATGATGTTATTATTAAGTTCTGCGAGTATTTTTAGTTTTTTATTAACTTAATAATAACATTAAATTTGATTCATGTTAAATTAAAAAAAAAAAAAACGAAATATTTATGTTTCATATTTGTTACATATGTTTTTACTTTACATAGATTTATGTTTTTTGTAACTTAACCTTGACTGTAGATTTAGTATAAGGTTTTGAATAACAAGCTTCCGTAAGACAAACTACTAAAAAGCAGTTTATCGGGACTTTTTGCCTAATATTTTATAAAATGTCTGAAATTAACAGAAACAAAATATAATAAAAAAATGTTAAAAAGCATATTTATGTAATACAATAATGTTCATGTTATGATATTATCGCGATGTATTTGTAACTTGTGGATATCTACTGTTTATTTATCTTTCAGACTTTTATAATTGACCACATAAAAAAAAATACGTTCACAATAATCATAAAGGAAAGGAATAATGTAAAAATACATTTACATTTACTAAATTCATAAAAACCTTTGAGTAATTTAAAAAATATACGACTTTTATTTTTATTATTACTGTATGGTGCTAGTGTCAAACAGAAAGAGAGATATGATTGCGATTTTCTTCTTATATTCCGTTAAGGCAATCAGTTGCCGGTCATGACGTCATATAGGTATTGATGTATAGATGTAGTGATTTCCATAATAAAAAGGTGATGCAATATTTCATTGATCTATTCGTACCTACTAAATATTTGATTACGGACTTATTTTTCAACTAAAAAGACTTCATGAGGAGCATCGCTTTCATCTGAAGAATACTTTATGTATTACTTTTCTTGTATTTTGATACCAAGTTTAAGGGGGTGTTTAACAAAATCATTATCTTATCGCTGAGACACGCGATGTCACGATAAAGGTCACAATTAAATGGGTGATTATAAAAATCGTTATGAAGACACGCACTTAAATGGAATATCTTAATTTGTAGTAACATGATACTTCGTTTATCAGCGTGACTGTGGAGTTTCCGATAAACAGTCTGTTTAATAGCATATATTATATAAATACGTATTGGCATTACTCGTTAAAGATTTATCATCTCACAAAAACCGGTAGGTTTTTCGCTTTGTTCGCGCATTGAATCATTTTTACACAATTCAAATAAAATGTTTAATTAATTGAAAACATTTTCAAATCAAACAAATCAAAGATTGTAGTGCATTTTATCTGCCTCGAAGAAAGTTAGGGTTTTGTTCGAAACTAATTGACACTCCCGTCAAATAATTTGTCTCCAAAAAAATCTCTATATCTTGAGTGCACTGGATAAATTACAACAATTGCCATCTCATTTTTGCTTTTTTTTATATGAATACCGCACAAGAGTCTCAAACTGCTCCCAACCGTCTGGAGCCAGTGAGACTATGGCATTCCCAATTGGAGAATGTTGTGAGGCTGAAGGTATTGGGAGGGGAAGGAGAAGGGGGAGAGGTGGGGAAAAGGAGAAATACCTGGCTATTCAGATCTGGTCACCAAACACTGCTAAAAGCCATTTCAAGTAACGTTTCAATTCTGAATGGTGGTCTTTCACCAGGGCGATACTGAGAGTATCTTCCAGTCTGGAACGTGCGCAAATATACTATATATTATTTTTAAATTAATTAATTGTGAAACAACACAAATTAATTAAATAAAAATTACTTGCTCACGCCGGGATTTGAACCCGCGACCTTCGGATTCGTAGTCGAGAGCCTTACCCTACGACCATGGAGGCCGTCAGCTTGGACTCGATCTAAAATATCAATTCAATAAAGTTAACAAATCAATACATTTGGTGTCAGGATGAAATTAACCAGTATTTTACTGCAAGAATTACACTTGGACGAAATTACACATAGAGAGAGCACAGTAAAAAAATTATTTGTGTGTTAATTTTTATAGTGTTGTTTGTGCAAAATAAATTTCATATAGATGGACTATAGATGGAAATAAATGGACTTTGAAGTTCAAATGTCGATTTTAAAATTCGAATTAATTGTGGAAAATTAACTGTTTTAAATTTAAAAACCCCAAAATGTGATTTATATACTCCTAATAATATATTACCCGAAGTTTGAATAATAACTTTTAAGGAAATAATATGATGTTGCGAAAGTAACTGTAAAACAGCTGTAAAAAAGTTTTTATAATGAACTCTAAAACACAATTTTCATCTTTTAATCTTTCCATCCCCGAGGCCTAATATCTACATCATTAAAGTTTCACGGATGTTGTAAAATACAATCAACCCCTGCTACAACCGGAAGTCTGCCGAACAGCCAACCAACATTATCAGCCCACGAGTTGGACTCCCGTGACACAGGACGCCATGGTTTGATGTATGTGATTCAGTAATCTATTCGTGTAATAAAAGCATCCTAAATCGGACTTAGGGTCCGAGATTAAGTTGGAGGAAATGGGGGCCTGTTGTGAAAATAGGAATGAGATAAGGACACCTCCCCTTCATCACGCGAGCTCTTTATCAGATAGCCTTCTGCCGTCTGCCTTCTTGCGGCCAGTAGGAAAATAATTATATTTCATTTTGCTGGCCGTTTTATCGAGGCTATATGGTGATTAAGATCAGAGACGATTGGTGACTTTTCGAAGCTAGAAGAAAAGTAAAATTGCGAAAAAAAAAACATTTTGACATAATATATACATACCTAAAAAAAACAATAATTAAAACTTATGATGTAATTTTCCAAGTTCCTAGAAGAAATGGGAATACGATGCCTTCAATCGGGGTGAAAGAAAAAGTTAAGGGAAAAGAGAAGGAGTGGAGGAAAATATTTTTGTTCAAATCTACCTACTAAATAAATTAATAATATAATTCCAGCCATTTTAATTTATTTAACAATTTACATAAATATTGAAATTCCTCGCATCCCTCGCAAGGGAGAAATAAGATTTACAATGTTTTTTTACGAAACTAAAGTATTTGATTTGTTTAAATTTTAAATTAACGTGTCTGAAAAATACCGCATGTCTCATTTCATTTAATTTATTTATTATTTAATGAGAAATAAATACCAATTATACTATCTTATAATATATATTTTTTTAAATAATGCGCTAATATACGACAAAACATATTATAATTCTACTTCGCCGGATTTTGAACCGGCCGCCTCATTGTCCAAATCGTACAACTCTTCCACGAACATTTGTCAAACAGTTTTCCATTATTTACCACTTTACCGGAAAAATATAAGTACCTTTGTATTATAATATCAATACTTTGGAGATATTCCTTCTCAACGTCTGCTAGCCACCTATTGAAATAATACGGAACCTTTTTGCTACGATGCGTATAAAATGTTGTTCTTAGCAATGTTCACATTACGTATGTAGTACGCACCGCAGAATTACACACTGTTTCACAATGAAACAAAAATAAACCAAGATTATTATTTATAAGGTTACATAAATGCGCATACTGTTTTCAAGAAAACGCAGGTAAATTATATGATTTATTGCAGCTATCTGTGCGAGAGATGGCTATTTTTTATTAGTTTTATAACTTTAGTTTGTCGGAATATACCTGTTTCAATACATTTATTTTAACAATCCAGGGTGGCATATTACGTTAAGTGTCTATTTATTATAAATATCTAATTTCAAGTTCTACCTAAAATATCCTAAAAAATTTCAGCAGAAAATAAGAGCAAAATGATGGAAAAATTTAATATATTTTCACGCTTTATTCTTACGGATACCTATTTCGAGAATTTTATCGATAGTAAGCTGTTGCCTTGGAGAAAGTTGGGGAAAATAAATGCAGAAACTGATATAGTGTTTGATTCAGTGAACCCAAAAATCTTTCAATAATGTGTTCATTTCAGATATCATCACGGCAAAATAAATTAAAACTACATCACATATTATTTTTTACACATTCTTTTAGAAATATTTTTGAGTAAGATTCGTACGAAATATTTATGTTTTAAGTTTTTTTTTGTTTGAGTTTTTTTTTATTTATTCAATTCAGAATCATGTTTTACAGTAAGAACACTTTGACTGTCCAACTGGGAAGTTCGGGTCTTAGGATAGTCAAATTGCATAGTATAGAGAGTGAAAAAATTAGCATAGTACAATAGAAAATACAATAAATAATATATTACATATCAGTTAATTTGATTGACGTTTGTTACATATGTTTTTATTTTATATGTATATATACATTTTGTAACTTAGGATACAGGTTTGAATAATAAGCTCCCGTTAGACAAACTACAAATAAGTAGTTTATCGACACTTTTTCCATTATATATTTTTTAAATATCTTAAATTAATAAGAAAAAAACAATATTACTTAGCACACTGATAACATTTTTGTTGATAATATTTAAAAAAATATTAAATTATCCTGGCCTTGAAGATGTCACAGTGAAGTGACAAAAATGTGGGCATATTTTTTATTAATTTAAAAAACATATTAAAACAAATTTATTTTGCGTCCTCGGGCTGAAAGAAACGGCGTTTTGACAACATTGTCCGATAAAAAGAAGCTATACTAGGAGTGGTTAGAGACAGGGCAAACATTAGACAGAGGCCACTGAAAAAGCGCAAGATAGGGACTGTCGGATATGTTTTACGAAGCAACGAGTCCTCGGCTCGACTAAAACAAGACTATGAAAATAATGTGTGGATCTCTAAAAATAAACAAAATGCCATAATAATAGTTTGTTCTCCTTAGTAACGAATTGAATTAATTGTTCCCTTATACCGAAAGCTTATTTTTGACCGTTTGCAGTTTAGAGTACTATTTTCGTGGAGTCCGTGGGTTAGTTAGTTGTTATGTGTCTATTGTTTGAGTTTACCATGGAATAATCATGCACTGGGAAACTCGGCCGATTTGTCTCTGTTGGCTTTGTTCTATTCTTAACGGAAGGCAGTTGCTTATTCCCTACTGACTACTGCGGAGTATTCCTTGTTTTTGGAATATATTAACTTACATGTGTACGTAGCATCATTAATAAAAGTAAAGTTTTTTTTTAATTTATTTTACTTACCATTGGGATAATATAATAATTTAAATTTTTTTACTATGGTAGAAATGATTAAAAAAAAAACATTATGTTTTCAAAGTTATTAACTTTTGTAACCTGGTAGATACTAACTTTGCATGAGATTTAAAATTCTTTTTTTTTAAATGTTTTTCTTTTCGGACAGTATTAAAATGTACAACAAACTTTTTTTTTCTGACAGTTAATGGGATTATTATATAAGTTTATTGAACATGAGTGAAATGACATTACAATCTAATGAAAAATAATTAGGAAGATCTACAAATATTAAGCAATGAACAAGTTAATATTTCGTTATTATATCTATAACGATTATAATTACATATTATTATTATTTTTCAAAAGTACAGAGAAAAATAAGAAAAATCGAATTTTATTTTTTTTTTGTTGTTGGAGGATCGCATCGGAAAATAAGCATGTTTTGTGTAAATGTACAATTTATAACAAAAGCATTATTGTCAATAATATTGCAAACAAACGAATGCCATTAATTACTGTTCATTGTGCAAATATTTTTTATTATGGTTAACAAAAGCTTTAATAAAAACCGTGAAAATCATAAAATTATGTACACAATGTCCTTATATGAATTAATAACTAGGGTGAATTAATTTTATTCCTTTCGAGACGTGAATACAAATCACAATGATGTTCACCCTTCATTACAAAAAATCGTGATCGTGTACACTGTACAGTATAAATAAAATTACAAATTCCAATTTCATATCCTTCAATATTCAAATAAATGCGGTGTTAAATATTTAACGTTTCCTCCCTTAGGGATGTAGGGGGACTCATTTTTCGCCCATAACTCATTTTGCAGGCTAGCGCGCCGAATGCAGGTCTTTAGCAACCCTCCAGGAGGCGGAAAAGACTCCCAGGGGTGCAGAAGTAGTAGCTGGTAGATGCTAGCTCGCTGGGTGCAAGACTCGCATACAAAACCTCCGACAGGACGGGGTTAGGGTTTATCGGCTGGAAACTCACCGTGACTGGGAAAACATGCAATGTATTTGGATTACAACATACTTACGGTAATTTACATAATGTTATTGTCTTTTTATAGAGTACTACGCGTGGAATTTATGTTTAAATGTCGTCTTACTGCTTGTTTATTTGATTGTGTCCGCGTGGAAATGTAAAACAATGCTTTTTGATCCGCGGATAAAAAGGCAAAAAAGCTGAACTTTTCAAAATACTTTGTTAGCAAAATTATATATTTACGTTATACTAGTATTCAACGTAGTTTTGCGTTTGAAAGCAATCACCGTAAATTCAATTTTGTGTCATTTCCCAAATAACTTGGTCGTTAATTCTACTATTCTTAAACTCAATATTATTTTATTTCACAAACACACATAATGATATAAATACTTGAGAATTTACAAATAAGATCCGTCGATACTAAGCTTAAACTAAAAAATATATATATATTATTAACGTTCTACTGGGCTTGTACGTTTTAAAAATACGTATTACGTAAACGGTTATTAGTGTAATTCATCCTTGCCGGTGCTGTCAACTAATTTGAAATGTCTGTAATTATTTCTCTGTAAATGTACAGCTCTTATTTTAGGTGTTCCTCAGCAATTAATTTATGTAAAGGAAAAAATAATTAAGTTATTATCAAAAGCAATAGAAAAAAATGTATTTCAGAAAAATTTGGAAAAAAATAGTTCGTACATACGTATGACTGCGTACGTTAATAACTTGCTGAGTGGTGCGGTAGTTTGCGAGAAGGGTACTGAGTTTCGCTCACTGTGCCACGAAGTAGTATCTGACGATCTGCCGGTCGTAATGGACTTAATATGTATTTCTCGTTTTCAGCACTTAAGCACAATATTTTACTTACTTGGTTCTATGAATAAAATTGTTTACATAAGTAATAAATCATTTTTGTTCAACTTAAATTTTTCAATTCTAAATGTGTACCACGTACACTGAGTGTACATCGCCGGAGGTGAGGGGATTTTTTAGCACCGTATTTACTTATTTAAATGGCACTAGTAGTTTTGCTATCAAAAATCAATCAAATTAAATTCATTCATATTATACGTTAAAAAGTAAATATTATACGAGATATACAAATTTAACATAATTTACATTTTTGTGTAAGTATACTAATTGCTATTATGAGTAATTATAATAAAAGCTACGTTTTGTCTTATTTTTCAAGAAAGATAAACGCCAAGTGTACGTCAATGAAAGTGGGCGGGCACTATTTTATAGTCTACGAAAGTGAGCGGGCACCTCCATACATAATTTGGGATAAAAAATGTTTGAGCGAATGCTCAACAAACACTTGGCTAATCGGTGCCTCAGATTGATCATTCCAAAAGTTGGTAAGAACCGCCATTAGTGTATCAAATAGGATCAAGCCAAGGGCAATCAAAGTATATCCATAAATAGGTACGCTTAATTTACGTCACTCCTAGAAAAAGTCACAACTGATTCCCCTAAAATTCATAAAAAGTCGACCTGGAAAAATGTGTACTTCTTACGGTTCATTACAATGGAGCATATAAATCAGGCTTGTCTTGTAAAACAAAGAATTATTAGAACGTGTTATATGGGGTAGTTTCTGCCAGGAATTAATTACGGCCCCTCGACACTGACCACAAAAGCTGCCTCCTCAGGCGCTGTAAAAAGGACGCTGCTCGGGAAATGCACAAACACTTCTTTGTACTAGATTTACGGTTATTGCTATAAAAAAAATCACCCCGAGTAATAAATACATGATATTTTGCTATTCTGGAATTCAAATTATTATTTTTTTATCTTTCGCCTTGGTATTATCTCCTACAACCAAATACTAAAAATCAATTAAATAATTAAGGGATATTTTGCAACAACCACTTTTTAAATAATAAATACAAACATGTTTCGAAACCAATTATTTCCTTATCCTGAGCATTTATATCCCGATAATAAGTATACTAAAAAAATGACATAAGCATAGACAAATTACAAAAATAGACTGTCATAATAGTACTCCCTCTCTAAACACGAGAATTTATTAACTAAGAAATGAAACGGATTATATCATTTTGTAGTACTTTATATACCTACCAATAAATAACATATAATAATTGTTATTATAGTGTAAACAATTTTCTTCACGGTATATTATAATAAATAACTTTAGAAATATAAAAAAAGTTTAACAAAAAGTGATGAGATAAAGTAAATTAAGGTAAAAGTGCATTCGACAGCCTTCATTGTCGAGGGATAAGGCACACTACTCAGAATCCGAAGGTCGCGTGTTCAAATCCCAGCGTGCGCAACTAAATTTAAATTAATTAATTGTGTTGTCTTACAATTAATTCTTTAAAAATAATATATTGTATATTTTCGCATGTTACAGACTGGTAGATACTCTCAGTATCGCTCTGGTGAAAGACCACCATTCGGAATTGAAACCTTGCTTGAAATGGTTTTTTCCGTGTTTGATGACCAGATTTGAATGGCCAGATATTTCCCCACCTTCCTCTCCCACTTCTTCTTCCCCTCCCCGCTATCTTTAGCCTCATAACATTCCCCAATTGGGGATTCCATAGTCTCACTGGATCCATACGATTGGGAGCAGTTGAGACTCTTGTGCGGTATTCACACTGAAAAATAATAAAATAGGAGTTAATTAAATAATTAATTAAATTAAAGAAAAACAATTACTAATTAAACAACAGTTACGTTGATAAAATGATACGATACTTTTCTGAATTTGCAAACCAACATTTATTTGCATAAAAACGTTATAGGATTTAGATTAGACAACTTAGAAGCGCTAGAAATTAAGAATGCCTTATATTTAAAATTATCAGATAATCTGCTTAAGAGGATCTGCTGCGCGGCCTGTTTCATACAAAACTTAATTTCGGATTTGACGCCAAAATACTCACCTAAACCTAATGATCTTTTTTTCAGCAAAAAGTATAGTAAATATGTAGTACGGATGAGAAGTAATTTATTTGTTTTTGATTTACATTATGAAATATAGGCCATTAAAGGAATTGATTTTTAGCGATTTTAGAGGCACGTTTAACAATTATTTAGGGGCTCACGGTGATTTAAAAAAAAGTTTCACCACATCTACTTTGAAAATATAATGAAATATTTATATTTAAATTAAAAAATATATATTAATGTAACCATTATGGTGAACTTTAAATTAAATTAATAACCACCAATTTACATTGGAACACAAATTTACCGTTCATAATTTAAAATATCGATCCAAAAAAAATTGTAAATGTTTTATTTTTATATTTTTATTTACACAACAAATACGATAATTTTTAAAAATATACAATAAATACGCAAAATAATTTTCTAAACTTCCGTTAAACTTATGACAATTGATTTTTTTCCATGGCGTATACTGCATAATTTAAAAAATAAATAAATAAAATACTTCTCAATCGTACTAGAGATATTGACTAAACCTTTAATTTTAAAAAAATGTACTGTTGAGTTTGGATCGGTATTTTGGCCTAAATTCTAAAAATAAATTATGTATGAATCAGGCACCTCAACCGTTCCTCTTAATAACCAAACAGATTTAACATATAGTCCGATTTTAAACAATGAATCTTTCGATATCATATTATTACATTTTTATTTATTTATTAATTTTTATTATTTATTTATTAATCACTTTTTTGATACATACATCCACACAAACAAGGTTTTTATATAAGTATATATATTCTTTTATTTAAATATACTTATATATATACATCTAATTATATAATTAATATATTTACTTCCTATTGCTTTGTTATGTTGCCTCACACCCATTTAATTATAATTATTTAATTAATTAGTCTATTTTCCACTAACCTCTGTTTTGTATAAATCATTATAAGGTTGTCTTAATGACTTAATTATTTCGCTATTACACTGTTTTATTTACTATTTATTTGTAATAGTATGTATTATCGTTGTCTACGTCTTCCACATAATACTTTTTAATTGTTGTCTCTCTGTAATATTTTATTCTCTTTTCTTTTTTATGATATGCTTGTCACAATCTATTGTTTTCTGTACCTATATATATATACACACGATTGCTCTGAATTATTCCCTAGTTATAATATTTGCCCTGACGAAGCTTGATCTAAACGAAAGCGGTTTGCCCAAAAGTACAATAAATGCGTGGTTTACAACAATGTGTTTGATTTTATAATGTAAGGGAATTATTGTGAAAATAATTATATGAGGTTAACAAAATTATTTTGAATCATTAATTATTATATTTTTACTACAACAGAGAAATTTAACAAAATCAAGAAACAACCATTATTAAAGATCAGTTATTCTAGCTTACTTCAATAACAATTTTTTTCTCCACAGGGGACAGGTAGACAAATAGGATGGATTGCCGTAGATCTCAAATATATATATTTTTTTATTCCGGCGCCTTTTTGCATAAGCTGATTGAGGTATTTGATAGATAGGTATATGTAACATATAGTAAATCAAAACATATTATTGAAAAACTCTGTGCTATAAATAAAAGCGCCAAATTTTGTTTCTGCAATAATTGGAGGTCTTGGTTGGAAGAGGATTGAATCGATGCTTGGGTGGAAATCAGACGCTTTTAATCAGTTAGTTATAATCATGTCTTTGTAGGGTGTCATTGACACCTTTTTTTAATCACTCACACATTATATTATCACATTTTATGTCCATTAGCTCTACAAAGTCAATATATTGTTTGCTGTTTTTTTTAAACTTGTTTTTACAACCATCGTACATGATTCTACATTATTTCGCCTCGGGAATCTCATTACTAATGCATTCACCAAACTTTATTTCTAATCACTTCCATGCCTTACTGTAATTAAGTTGTAATTACATTGTTTCAAATATGAATTAAAAATCCATCTATTAAGAATTTGCCTGAAAAATTTTACGGACACAGGTGTAATATTTGTATATTACTTTCTGTATTAAATTAAAAAATATACAAATATATCCTGATAAGCACGATGAATCTGAAAATCATATGTATCAGATGAACTGCAGTAACATTATAACAGACTTTACTACCCAAGGCAGAGATATGGGAAAGAACGTGCCATATAATATTATAATGTGATATCTGAGAAGCCTGCATGGAATAATCATTCCATAAAAATGGCGCTGGAAGTTGATTACCATAAACGTTATTCAGTTACCTATTTTACAAAAAAATGCTTCTCACGTGAAGTGGAGAATTCACAAGTGAATAACTCGAATATTGGAAAATGATTTTTACGAAATTTTATCATATCTATGGCGATTATATTGAAGGGGGATATTTTAAAACAGGCTTTTTTATGTCAAATCATTGGAAATACATATATTTACTCTCTATCCGGTTCACAGTGTTTCTCTTTTGTACATATTTCATAGCTACTTAGACATTAAACTTAGTAACCAGAAGACATATAATGATATATATTATATGATTTAGAAATTTGGGTACCGTCCACTTAGAGGTAAAATTTATTATATGTCATACTATCTATATGAAACATAATGACTTTTACCTCCAATAGGGTGACATATTACAGCCATATGCATAAAATACTCCTGTCTGATGGGTGCACAGGAGAATTTTGTTTTTTCATTGAATGGAAAAAAAATACGAAATTCTCAAAAAAAAAAGATATTATACTGCCCCGAAGAAGCTACGGTAGTGGCGAAACACGGTCGGCAAAAGTATGTACCAAATAAAAATGATGTAAACAAAGTTATTGTTTTTATTAAAAAAAAATACTATTATGATGAGCTATAAATACAAGAATACCCAGCTGGTAATCCAGACGCTATATTTAATGGTTTCAAAAACTTGGTTCTGGTATGAGTGCATTTCCTCAGCAGAGTTTTTCCGGGCTGCTCTCTGCAAGATAAAAGTTAATCTAATTAATGATTTTTATTTACATAATTTTCTCAACGATAGTTGATCATCTGAATAATTAATTTAAATATTGAAGAAGACAATATTAACATAACCTAAATGAAACATGAAACCGAAAAAAAAAACAGAAAATAAAAAGATATCAGTCGCATCTGGGACTCGAACCCAGGGCCTCTGTCTTTCCGGGACAACCGCTTTACAAGACTGAATATTATCGTAGTTTTTAATCCCATATTATTGGCAGCTTTCTTTATGATGATTACAAAGTTCTTCGCGAACACAATTGCAAACTAGATAGTGTCTCGGATAAATATCCGATTTTTTTGTTTATATGAGACATATATTGACTTTTTACTAAAAGTCTAGAAAATATTGATTTTTTTCGAGTTCCAGATGCGACTAATGTCTTTTTATATTCTGTTGTTTTTTCGGTTTAATGTTTCATTATTAATTTAATCTTCTCCAATGATTAAATATTACAATTAGGTTTTTAAGTTTATTACAATAAATAATTAAAAATAAAAATTTCATTAATTTACATTCGATAATTTCGGTGTCGTCACTGGATATGTATAACGATTGCAAATGCTTATTAAATTGTTATTGTGTTTAATTTGTAGAACTCCAATTAATTTATTAATGTTATTATTAAGTTCCAAGCCTAAAATAAAACTAAAATGCTTGCAGAACTTAATCAGTTATTATATTTGATTGGCTATAAATTTAAAAAAATTAAAAATAAAACAAAGGCTTGTTTTCATTTTATCTCGCTCTAATATGATTATCATCGAATCGTAAAACTAGTGCAAGGTTTAAGAAATATTTATTATCAAGGAATGTAGAATTTTCCACAGGGTGAAATTAATTTGATCAGTACCGTGAACGAGAGGATAGAGACACATTTAACGAAAAGAATCCGAGTAATGTTCTGTACAATATATCGGTTCCTTTCAGGAAACCTGATTTTGCTCCACTCTGTAGATACATACGAGTGTCTGTACATTTTTATTTCTATTGGCGGAGTGACCCATAAAAATGCTTTACGTTCCCGAGTCGATTTTCTAATGGAATGATAATAATAATTGAGAGTAGCGATGGAATTTTAACTGATGAAGTGGAAAAAAGTTTATTTTATCTCGAATGTAGATATGTACATACTATATACAGTAATGGCGTTCAGTTCATAAAGGCTGAAAAGCCAACCAAACTATGGTAAGAAAATAAAAAAATGAAAAAAATTATTTATTTATTTATCTATTGTATAATATACGCCCTATATGGGCTTTTAGATATAAATTTTGTTATAACAAACAGGTGAAAAATACATCACAGTAAGTTCAAAGATAATAAATCGAACAAATACAAGAATAACATAGTGTAAGTACCATTCTAAGTAATAAGTTCAGAGGCGAAAAATCAAAACATATCTCATATTCACTGTTACTTATACTCTAGACTCATATATTAATAATTATACAGGATGTATGCAATAATCGTTTGTTTGTATTTGTATTCATTTGAAAATGTCTACTATATCTGAGTATGTATTACCTACTGTGTGAAGTCGAGGTACCAATGAATATTTAAATCACTCAGTTCTGAAGTTACTGTTACAGTTAAACATAATTTTAGATCGGGTAGTTCTAGTTAGAATATTAAATGTAATTAAGCTGACTATATCAGGGCTGTCTATAAAACCATTAACAATTTTGAAAATAAAAGTTAAATCAGAAATAATTCTTCTATCTGTTTTAATAATTTTAGTTATTTTATTAAGTGATTGTAATTTATAGTTTCAATAGGTAAACCGAGTTTATAGTTAACATATTTTAGAAATTTATGTTGAATTTTTTCAATGGAGTCGGAGTGAATTTTATAGTGAGGGGACCATATAGAAGAATTATATTCGACTTGACTACAAACTAAAGAAGAGTATAATAATTTTAGTGTTGAAAGTCTCTGGCATTTCGAAGAATGAAGCCGAGCATTTTTAAACCTTTGTTAGTAATAGAATTGATGTGAGTTAGAAAATTAAATTTAGAGTCGAAAACAACGCCAAGATCATTAATTTCGTTGACAGACGAGAGATAAATGTTATTGATTTTATATTGAAAACTGAGAGGATGATTCAATCTAAAAAAATTGATCGTGTGACATTTACTAATGTTTAAAAGAAGTTTATTAAGTTCACACCAACCTTGTAATTTATTGAAATTTAATTGAATGAGAAAACAGTCTTCAATGGTTTTTATTAGTTTGAAGAGTTTTAGATCGTCGGCGAAGAGCAGCACAATAACATTGTTATCAAATACAGTTACAATATCATTAATAAATAGTAAAAAAAGGTATTGGGCCTAAATGTGAACCTTGCGGTACACCACTTGTTGCCACGAATTTATATGACAGGTTAGAATTGAATGTTATTTGAAGAATTCTGCTGGTAAGGTTGCTTTTTATCCACTCTAATAAAGTACCCTCTATACCTAGTTTGCAAAGTTTATTAAGAAGGATTTTATGGTTGACTTTGGCAAATTCTTTAAGTCTGTATAATATATTGAATCGACTTTTTCTGCAAGCGCTCTAGACATAAATTGTTCATATAGAGAGAGATTTGTTAAAGTACATCTGTCCGGTATAAAACCGTGTTGATTAGGTACAATGATGTTATTAATGTTCATAGATATTCTATCAAGAAATAGTTTTTCAAACACCTTGGGGATTATGGAGAGCATACAAATGGGTCGGTAATTAGTGTCATCGTGAATATCGCCCTTTTTGAATATAGGTGTCAAGTCACTTTTTTCCATAGATTTGGGAAGCAACCAGTATTAAGAGATTGGTTAAATATGTGAAAAAGTGACTTGGCTAATATTAAAACACAGTTAATTAGAAACGCTGGAGTAATATTGTCTGGTCCCGCTTTTTTCTTTATGTCGAGTGCTTTTATTTTACGTATAACATCAGAGACGTTTAAGTGTAGAGGAGGAATGTGGACAGATTTCTTAGGATGAAAAGGAGGAATTTGATTGTTAGGGATGTAGCTTTCATAAACACTTTCTTTAGTATCACTGCTACTTTTTCCTTCGAAATACATGGATGTTGGTAGGCTTGGTTTATTTATATGTTTGTGTATTGATTTATTTGAAAAAGTGTTTAATATCAGAAGGAATAGATTTTTCTGTATTAAGTATATATGGGAGATATAATTTTTTGGAAAGTGTTTGACAATCAGATATATATTTATGAAAAATTTTATAATCTGAGATGGAGTTGCTGTCCTTATAATTTTTGTGTCAGATTTTATTTTTTTAATTATATATTTCAATTCGTGATTAAACCACTTAGGGAACTTTGAATATATGATTTGAGTTGAGGGTACAAATTTATCGATAGCCATGTTGATGATAGAGTAAAATTAAATTTAAATTATTAACCAATATGTATTTTTTCCATTCATTTGGTAAGGAACTTAGTTAGTTCATTTATTCGTTTTTTTTTTAAATTTTTTTAATTGTATAATATTAATTATATACAGTGGGAACTTATACCCGCTAAGCCACTGCAAATAGCTTGTCAGAAGGAGTTTATTTCAACAAAATTATATAATACAACAATAAATAACAATCATCATACACATGTATGTTAAAATGAATTTTTTTTATTAAAAAATATTTGTAACTTTTTTCCACTTATTTATTTTCGACCGGACCGGTTTCACCATATCACGGGCATCCTCACACTGGTACAATGAATACTAAATCTATGGTTTATATAGCATGGATGTCGGGAGTGAGTTCCCTGCTTTTCTAATATTGTTTTTATTGTTTGAAATTTATTTTATTGCTGACGTTGTGTTTTTTATAAAAAAAAAAATAATCCGGCGACCAGGAGCTCAGGAATCGCTCGATAAAGTCTATTCAGTACGTACTGCTATACTCTGTATATATATTTTATGTACTGTATTTTTCATTTCGTTGTAAATAAAAATAAATTAATAACTAAAAATGTTAAAATTTTTTGGATTGATAAATTCGTAGGGCGTATTTTATAAAAGTTTAATATTTGGCTCTTAAAAGTTCTACGAATTAAACACAAAAACAATTAAGCAAATAAGTTAGATACATCTACGCCACAGTGGATTATTACTAACGGCACTTCTCATGACTGAGATGTATTATAACTGTAGATAATCATCGAATATGAAATACAAGAACGATTTCTTAAATTCAACGAAAGCATCTTAACAAGAATTAAACCAAAAATTTACCGATACATTTATAAAAAATTCTTGTAAATAGAGTTGAAAAATCTTAGAGAACACATCAGACTAACGTCTGTATGATTTTTAATATAACGTATGTATAGTTCGAAAAAAACTATATTACGTTTTTTTTTATTGGCGATTATAAAAAAATGCGAAATGTAAAACAAGTTGCAAGTAAATAATTGTTTACAGAATCAAGTTGAATATACAAAACGGTACATACAATAGTTATTACATTTTAACTATTAACTATTTCCTCAGGTCTTGTGCTGAGGTGGACTAGGGTTATTTATTTTTAGATTACGTATTTAGGTGCGTCTTCCATGCCGTTTTTAGTGTGATTTTTAATGTTGTTTCATTGACCTCTTTCAGTCAGACTTTTATTCTTGACTTGTACTCACTAAAATTTTCTATTTGTTTTATATCTGATGGAAGAATGTTGTGGAGTCTGTAGATTTAGATCAATAGAAAGCGTTTCAAGAAATGGATTAATATTATTAGTTGTTGATCGATAAATAGATAATATCGTTCTCTCATTTCGCATTATGATTTTCGAACAGTTCATAGAAAATTTAATTACATTGGCTTCAGTTTTAATATCATTTTTAATATGTACTATAAACCGTCATTTTGTTATATAATTCATTTTGGTTGCATAGGAGATGTGGCCGTTAATATGTAAGGGTGAAAATTTGTCCTTTATCCAGCATTCAGTAAGGATAATTATATCTAAATTATTTTTTCTGTTTACAATTAGGATTCATCAAAGTTTTTGTTAATACTTCGTAAATTTTTATTCAGTATATTAAATTTGTTTTTCAGAGTTGACAGCTTTTCTGGTTCATTTGTAGTTAAGGTTTCCTCATCCATTTTAAGAGTATTATAGTACGATTGATATTTTTTTACATGAATACCACACAAGAGTCCCAACTGCTCCCAACCGTCTGAAACCAGTGAGACTAGTATCCCCAATCGGGGAATATTGTGAAGCTGAAGGTATTCGGGAGGGGAAGGAGAAGGGGAAGAAAAAGTGGGTAAATATCTGGCTATTCAGATCTGGTCACCAAATACGGCTAAAAGCCATTTCAAGAAACGTTTCACTTCTGAATGGTGGTCTTTCACCAGGGCGATACTGAGAGTATCTTCCACTCTGGAACGTGCGCAAATATACTATATATTATTTTTAAAATAATTAATTGTGAAACAACACAAATCAATTAAATAAAATTTACTTGCGCTCGTCGGGATTTGAACCCGCGACCTTCGGATTCGTAGTCGAGAGCCTTAACCCTCGACCATGGAGGCCGTCAAAGGCCATATTAATTTATCCAAGTCATCTTGATGATTGATATACATGATTTTTTCATTATGACCTTTTAGAACCATTATTTTCCTTTTATATGGATTAATCCATCAATATTCTTTTTTTTTCTTTCGCCAATTGTTTGGTTTTCCATAATATCTATTTTCGGTGGGGACTATTTATTTCTCCGATATATATTGTTTCATTAGTTAAAT
>JAHDVE020004321.1:0-38337 GCA_022606495.2 Halesus radiatus
ATTAAAGAAGTCATCAATAATAGTAATAATAATAAAAATAACTTTATTTCGGTAAATGGGGAGGTTAGCGCAATCCCACATGTCCCAAAGAGAGTGTAAATAAATGATATATACAAGTAATAACATAAATAAGAATAGAAAACAAAAAACAAATAAAAATCGTAAACAAGAGAATACGATAAAAAATAAATCCTAATAAGAAAACATTGATTTTGTGTCTCTATTTCGTTATTGATCCATTGGATTGAAAATTGTTGGGGCCAATATCTTTCTCCATTTTCATATTTCTATTTTTGCAACTATTAATACATTATGGATTTCCACTGTAATGATTAAATAAAATTTATTAGCTTTATTCCACTTTTATTTTTAACCGTCACCGGTTATGGCTTGACTCATATGTCAAGTTTTATAAAATCATACTATAGCAATACTGAAAAATACAATCGAAACAAAATCATGAACCCCCGACACCCAAAATCGTATATACACCATAGTTTAATCATTAATTGTACCAATCTGAAGACAGCCGTCCATTTTGCTTCAATACTCGAACCTGAGGTCTGACGGGATTCGTAAGACATTTTTGCTATTGATAATCACATCCCTCATTCCTGCCACCCTATTTCTTATTAAGGCTCTCAAAAACCGAGAACTCTCCCTTCCGTGAACATAGAAGAGGAACTACACTGCTTCGGTAGTACGAAGATCATACGGTACGCATTAATGTATTGTACCCGAAGCCTTTCCATGGTTCTCTTTTTGAAACTGGCCCAGAGCTCGCATGTATACAAGGTGGTACAGAAAACTAAGAAGAAGGACATTTTCACCTGTTGGCTGCAGAGCCATTAATAGATCTAACCAAAAGAACTGCGTAAAAACGCACACCTTAAAAAAGAATGTGCGTTCTTTTTTGTTACATTATCGTGTTCGTAGGTCAGAAATAACCTCACATCTGAATTTATTATAAGTTTTACGAGACATTGAGCGGTCGTACCGCGTTACCATTGTAATATAAATATTTTGTTCCACTTTATAAATTTTCTACATTTTTCTGTCAGACTCTAATTTCTGTGCATGGAAGTATACCTTTTAAAAAAATACCCATAATAACATTTATATACCTAGAAAAAATGCTAGAACTCTAACGTAGTTACTAATATAAACAAAGGTAAATCAAATTAGGTAAATTTTTGGTCGTTGCTTGAATTCTGCTGTTTCATCACAGTACACAGTTATTTAAGAGAAATGGCAGAGCTGCCTGTTTCATACATAACATAATTTTGGACTTCGGGCCAAAATACCCATCCAAACTGAATGATACATTTTTTTTTAAATTTAAGGTTTAGTAAATATCTAGCACGGATGAGAAGTATTTTATTTATTTTTGTTTTAAATTATAAAGTATATGAAAAAAATAAATTTTCATAAATTTAGAGGCAACTAAAAAAATTGTTTGCGGGTTTATTACATTTTTTTTAAATTATCGTATTTGCTATCTAAATATGATTACGTATATAAAAAAAATACGTAAATAAAAGATTTAACAAAAAAAGCTTTTTTCGGGTCTATATTTTAAATTACGTACGGAAAATTTATGTTCCAGCGTAAATTGCTCTTTTTGAATTTAATTTAAAGTACATCATAATGCTGATTTTATTTTTATTTTTTTAAATTTATTTTTTGTTTTCAAAGTAGGCGGGGTAAAACTTAT
The DNA here is from genome assembly GCA_022606495.2 of Halesus radiatus. Taxonomy (NCBI): domain Eukaryota; kingdom Metazoa; phylum Arthropoda; class Insecta; order Trichoptera; family Limnephilidae; genus Halesus; species Halesus radiatus. The sequence continues at coordinate 1,715 of JAHDVE020004321.1, forward strand.
TTTTAAATCACCGCCCCCAAATAATTGTTAGAGGTGCCTCCAAAATTGTGAAAAATCAATTCCCTTAATGGCCTATATTTCATGATGTAAAACAAAAATAAATGTTTAGCATACTTTTTGATGAAAAAAAATATCATTAGGTTGAGGTGAGTATTTTGGATTCAAATCTAAAATTAAGTTTCCTGTGAAACAAGCCGCACAGCCGTTCCTCTTAAAGCGTTAAAAACAAAATTATTTTTAATTCATTCTCTTAAATTATAATACAAATAAAGCAAATTTTTTTGATTCGCTTTTGTAATATATATTATCGCTAATATAAATAACAAACAATATAGAACATACGAGTACAGTATAGAATTTGCATATGATTTCTTTTTATACTATTGTGTGAAGCTATCGCCTATCCATTATATTTAAATGAAGCATTTGTTTTAACCACTTTTAATTTTTAACGCCGACCGATTTCTAAACAACCGTTCCATCATCAGAGCAAAATGTATACTAAACAATATTACAAAATAATGGCAGAACATACGTATTAGGTGTCACAGTGGGGATGAGGGCGTGATGAGGGATTGGTAAAGAGTGAGGGAAGAGATAGAGATTGAGGGAGGGTTGAAGGAAACGTATTTAAAATGGGGTTGTATGATAGGTTTTTTTGGTTGTAATAATAGACTCATTATTATTGAGGGCTTTTCTAATTACCAAGGCTTCTAAATTATCGAAGAGTTTAGTTTTACTGTTAGTGAGACGAATATTAATATATTTTTTTATCAAAACCATGATTGTTTGATAATATGATTAGCGAATTCGGAAAAATCATTATTTTTAAGACCTCCTTATTTGTTTAGTATATATTTTGTAGATTGTTTGGTATATATTTTGACCTGATGATGGAACGGTTGTTCTAAAACCGATCGGCGTTAAAAACAAAAAGTGGTTAAAACAAACTTTTATTGTTTCATCTAATGCTTTTTTTAATTTAAAAAATCGTGCAACTTCCTTCTGCTTGTTTATTTCAGACTGAACCACTTTAACCTTACAACTGGCATCTCCAGACTGGTAGAATTGAAACTTAATCTAGGAGCACCATTTTTTCTTTCTAATATTGCGCATTTATGACTGGGAAATTAGTTTTATCGCTGACGGAATGGCTTTACAATTAGTGGGTCTATTGTCTCCTGGAATCTGCCACGATTATCTTTTTCTTTTCTGTCTTTTCATTTTAAGAGTTTTTAATATTATCTTCAATGATTAAAAATATATTACAATGAGGTTCAGTAGCTTCGAGAAGTTATTAAAAAAATTATATTAATCCTAGTCTTGAAGAAAAAGTCAACAGATATCCCATATAAATTAAAATCGAATAGTTGTATCCGAGATACCATCTAAAGATTACAAAAAAAAATGTGTAAAATCTTGTAGTCATGATAAAAAGGTAGCAGTCAAAATATGTGGGAATTAATTGAAGATAATATCAACAGTTCTTAGAAATCGAAGAATGATACCGCAAAAAATGACGGAACAGATTGAGGTAGATGTAGCTAAGTGGATAAGAGTGCAGGGTCCCAGATAGATCATGAGATCATGAATTCGAGTCCCAGCTGCTACCGTTATTTTTCGTTTTTGGCATCTTTTCGGTTTCATTTTTCATTTTGAGAATAAGGAACTCCAGTAAAAAATATACAATGACTTTAAAAAAATATATTCGTATAGATCAGCAAACGCCGATTCTGACTATATTGCTTTTATTTTCGAGTGTGTAATTATCCGTAGATTTTATAAATCGTTATTTAAAAGGGAATAAAAATCATCTCATCAAAACACCTTGCAATGTTGGTACCATTGTATTTGGAACATCTGACGTCAAGTGCGCATTCTGTTTTTGGATTAGTATGAAAAATTTTATTTTTCAATTTTTTTTTGTATTTTGAATATGTATGTTTTTAGTTTTGACCAAATTTAAAATTAATTTGGGTGACTTTAAGCAATATAATTTTTGTTCGATATAAAAATAAATATTATTATTAAAAAAAAATGGAGTATTCGTGAGCAAACCAATTATCAATACGCATATTATGATCATGTTAATGCTCAATACTATTATTATTCTTTGAGTTAAGGTTTGTAAAAAGGTATATATGGTAATGTTATTACTTGTATTTAGTTATGGTTTATCATGAACATAATATAAAATTATGTACCGTTAAGCTCATCCTTTTTTTGACATTCTAACTTCAAAACAGATCAAAACCGGCCGGCCATAGACTTGGAGCGTTTTTGCGGGCCTTAAAAAATTGAAATTAAAAAAATTATTTCAACTATGAAAACGAACTTCAGATAAAAAAAAAACTAAGTATACAGATATGTAAGTTTGAACATAATTCTGATAAAGTTCTTTATTGTTAATATTATCTTCAATGATTAAAAATATTGTTACACAGAATACAAGAAAGATTAACAGTGTCCGACAACGAGGTACGTCAAAGTTGTGATTTATTGCAAAATAGTTGTCAATTTGATACTGAAAATAATGAGTGTATCCAAGAATACGTAGAAATCCTTTAGAGTTTGATCAAATAATATCCATATTCTTTTGACTTGAATCTAGTTACGATTATTAGTTATTCGTAAAATATTTGTTCTTAAGCTGAATACCTAATTAACATAGCTAAGCTAGCCGTTAATACCTACATAAAGTAATTAACCGACATTCTAAGTATTTATAAATATTTGTAAATAATTATTATCAAAAATCTCAAATAAAATAATCTTTCAAATAAATACCTACTCTTCTTCTGCCAATAACCTTCTAATAAATATAATGTCATTAACAAATACGAATTAAACCGTGACTGCAATATCATACAATGTGCAGTGTTTTCTAATATAAGTGTCCTGTGCGTGCAAAATCATATCACCTCAAGCGACAACTTTGTAATTTAACGTTTTAAATTGGAGCAACCTACCAGGTAAGTATGTTTCTGTGTCTGTATATAATATGATAAACCCTAGCAAGTAGTATTTGTACAGCGCCGTTGAGGTGATTCTTCATAAAAGCGGCGCTATACAAGTCATCCAAGTATTATTATTATTATTAAGGCAATGAATCTGATAATAATAAGGCGTTTCTATCATTGGGGACTTTGTGATTATTAACATGAAAGGTATTGTTTGAAAAGTGTTTATTTACAGCCTACTGTTTGCTTTTCGGACATGATTCAGCATAAATAAAATAGATCAAACAAAGGGTTACTTCAATGTAAATATGAATGCTATTTATAGGGGTGAAATGGTGTTGCTTCAAAATCGATGTAATTCACAATACGGTTTTTCAGCACGTAATAATAAAGATTACGAGAATGTTAATTAAAATTCTACTTAAATCGTTTTATATTTTTTGATTTTGTGACAGCCTCTGTGGTAGAGCGGTTACGATGCTCGAATATTAATGAAGAGGTCGAGAGTTCGAATCCCGACGTGTGCAAGAAAAATTTATTTATTCTAAACATTAAAGATTATAGTAACAAATTTTAAATGAAATATGAAACAACAAAGGAAGAGAAAATAAAAGGTAACGGTTGCATCTCGGACTCGAACCCAGAACCTCTTGGTCTATCTGGGACCAACGCTCTAGCCAACTGAGCTAATGCCACCTTATTGCTTTCGATCATTTATGATGATATATTTTTTTTATTTAGATTAACTCAGAACCTATGTCACCTTTAGGGATGCTGCGTGGAGGGTTTTTTAAGCATAGGAAGAAGGCAGAGTTCTGGAAAGGAAAGGGGTATTGAGGGGTAGGTAGAAATCTGGGGGTCATTGTGTCCAGGAATGACGGATGTGTGAATCCATCCCTCCCACTGCAGTGCAATGCGATGTGTCGAGGGATTCCGGGTGGAGAGGTGAAAGGGTCTCCCTATCCGGTCCGCAACGCAATTGAAGGATACAAACCTCATCCTATGAACACGGACACTCTTGCTAAGTCACCTGCCGTAGCGAACCACTTGGGGTGACCTATGGCAGAGGTGTTGTTTATCCAATAAATAAATACAATCCTCCCAAATTGAAATCAAACTTCAATTTAAGAACTAGAATAAGCATCCAAAAAAATATATGGGAACTAATAGAAGGTTATATTAACAACGATATTCAATTAGTAACAGGTTTGTGAGGTTTGATTTAGAGATTTTTCCGATAAAAATTTAAAATTTTATTTAAATAATATGAGTTATTTCATATATTATACAATATAAAATTATATAGTATACATTTTGCGGCACATTCCAGAGTGGAGGATTCTCTCAATATCATCCTGGTAAAAGACAACCATTCAGAATCGAAACATAGCTTGGAATGGCAATAGCAGTATTTGGTGACCAATGCTGAATAGCCTAATAGTACTTTCTAACCTTCTTCTTGTTCATCTCATTTTCTTTTCCACATCCTTTAGACTCATAACATACTCCATTTGGAGATGACATAGTTCCAATGGTTCTTGACACTTGGGAGCAGTTGGGACTCTTGTGTAGTATTTACAGAAAATATAGCCAACTTATTAATATTTTCGATATCAAGAAAACTTTTATAATATACTAGCCGAAGTACCCGGCGTTGCCCGGGGTTAAGAATTGTTCGGAGTAAAGTTTAAAGGTTGTGATATGCTACCTCTAACCCTAACCCTAACCCTACCCCTACCCCTACCCCTACCCCTACCCCTACCCCTACCCCTACCCCTACCCCTACCCCTACCCCTACCCCTACCCCTACCCCTACTCCTACCCCTACCCCTATGTTTATTTATTTATCCTTAAATTTAAAAAACAAAAACATTAGCCACTCATTTCACTAGGACAGTTCTGTATTGAGATGAGCGGCGTTACAATTTTAGTGAAACGATAAATAATAATAAGTTAATAAAATTACGTAAACAATAATAAGTAAATAATAATTGGTAGTTAAAAAAACTTCAAATAATAAGTAAATAGTAATAACTAAGTAGCAATAAGTAAGTAATAATAAGTAAACAATAATGATAATTTCGAGCACATATAAGGTTTCAACATTGATTACAACATAAGGGTAATGCGAATTCACAATTCTCAGCTAACATAGACTACTCGTATATTAGATAAAGTATTTTTTTCAAGCCAAGGGTGCAAGGTTTCATCAAAAAGTACCAAATTCTGCTTTAAGGTGTATGAAAGAAGGAAAGGAGTAGTTTTTCAAAATCTCATTTAGACGGTGATCTTCCTTTTATTTTGAAGGTCCAGTATACAAAAATTGATCAAGCTCAGAATAAAACTGTAGATTTGTATACAAACAACCACACACCACCCACCCGGGACATTCTTCTTTCAATAATAGATGGAAGAAGATGATAAAATAGAAAATAGAAGAAGAAGGAGAAAGATATATATGTCAATAAACTATTTGGAAATAACCTGATAACTCTGATATATATGAAGGAACAGTTCTGGGATCAATACCGTTCATTATTTACGTAAATGACATGCTTCGAGTCCCTAAAATGGGAAAATTTATATCTTTTGCGGACGACACAGTTTTAATCATAGAAAAAAAAACTTGGGAAGAAGCCTATCGAAGCGCGAATATTGAAATAAACAATCTGAAACAATGGCTGGATGACAATTACCTATCAATAAACTCGGACAAAACTAACTTCATACTATCAGACAAAACCTTCCTTCAACTAATTCCAAAACTATTATACAGAACTTATGTAAAATTTATACTGATAACTGCAATTCACCCAAATGCTCTACATTGACAAAAAAGAATCATACAAAATATTTGTGAATAACAATACATTAGCATATAAAATGAACAGAACATATTGCCCAAAATATTATGCGAATTCGAAAACTATACTACATTAATCCTCAAACTAAGAAATATTTTACAAAAATCTATGCTATTGAAGGTTTACTATGTTTCAGCACAAGCAATTCTTCAATATGGAATAATAGGCTGGGGAGGAGCGTTTAAAACAAACTTGGCCCCATTGGAAATAGTCCAAAGAAGACTGATTAAAATAATTCTAAAAAAAGGATCTTATTTTTCAAACCGTGACTTATTCAACGAATTTAAAGTCTTAGATTTCAATATAATATACAAAAAAAATGTATTACTTTAAATCCATAAAGAAAACTTAAAATTTAAAGAGTCATTGAGCACCAGGCCGAGAACCACGGGACAAATAATAATCCCTTAATTTAATACAACAATAGCTCAACACCATTACACATTTTCAGCCATAAAATATCTTAACGAACTTAACAAAGATACTCGTACAAGAAATGAAAAAAAAAATGAAAAAACTTAAAATTCGTTTTGCGAGAAATAAATTTTAGGTGCACATTATAAGCTCACTTGAAAAAAATGTATATATGTTTATATACACACATTATACAGATATATTTTATTTCTAAAAATTATCTTTTAATTTTTTTTTTTAAATTAGTTTATAGATACCAGAATATCAAGGTCATGGTAGTACTCTTGAAATTATCAAATGCGTAACAATACATATTAGTACTCCCTCTCTAAACACGAGAATTTCTCAATTAATAATAATAATTGGATGATTTGTATAGGGCCGTTTTTGAAAAATCACCTCAAAGGCGCTGTACAAATACTACTAGCTAGGGTTTATCTTATTATGTACATATACAGAAAGCATTCTTACCTGGTAGGGCACTCCAGATTAAAACGTTAAATTAATGTTTTGGGCTGAGATTATGTGACTTTGCACGCACAGGACACATATATTAGAAAACACTGCGAATGAACGAAGAAAGGAGTGTAAGGAGAATATATGACGCGAATGTGAATGGAAGAAGAGGCCGAGGACGCCCGAGGAAGACATGGCACGATCAAGTGAATCAAATACTCGAGTCGGGCCATGTCAGAAGTCGGAACAACAGAAGAGAATGTATGAGGCGTTGTATGAATGTGAATGAAGCAAGAAGTGTATGCCAAGATCGAGTTGTTTGGCGGTCCATCCTCTCTGCCTACCCCTGCGGGGAAACGGCGTGATGGTTAGTTAGTTAGTTAGTCACTGCACATTGCATGACATTGCAGTTACTGTTTAAATCCTAGTTGTCATTGATATTATATACATTAGAAGGTTATTGGCAAAAGAAGAGTAGGTATTTATTTGAGACATGATTTTTTTTGCGATTTTTGATAATAATTATTTGCATTTACGAACATTTATATTTATTTGTTTATTAGGTATGTCCCCACCTTCCCCTTCCCCTTCTCCTTCCCCTTCCCACTACCATCAGCCTCACAACATTCCCCAATTAAGGATGCCATAGTCTAACTGGCTCCAGACGGGAGCAGTTGGGACTCTTGTGCAATATTCACATTAAAAAAAACTGAACCTTTCATGGATATAGGGAGATATTAATTTTTTAAAAAAGAAACTAAAAGGATTCTATAAATAATTTTGAAAAAGCATTTAGTACTTACATAATACTATTATTACCATATAAACAATGTAAAATTAAATTATTAAGTAAATTATATGTTATAAATATCTTTAAAAATAATAATAATAAAACTGCAAAATAGTACTGTTATGCTGATATGTTTTGTCCAAACTAACCGTTATGATTTTTCACGTGTCATGGTGTTTTCAAATTAAATATAAATATCAGGATTTCAGTAATCGAAAATAAAAGCATCAGCAACCGATTTTTTACTGAGAAAAATACCAAAAATGCAGACATCAGATTATTATCAAACACCACCGATATATAAATAAATTTAGCAAAATATATGCATTTGTTGAATCAATTGGCTACGCAATTAAAATAAACAGCTTTATTTTATTAACGGTGGAAATATTTGCGCCGAAATTATTTGTTTCCAGCTAAACCAAGGAATTTACGAACGATGGTCTGCTCGTTGTAAATATTTTTTTTTATTTATTTAATCTGCTTTCGATAATTTGTTACTTAATAATATCTAAGTTTATGAAATGAAAAAACAAATATTTTGTATTTCGATGGAGAGAAAAGAATGCAACAATAATTATTAAATTCAGGCAATAATTAATTTGTCAAGGAGTTTCATCATAGTGCAAGCGTAAATCGAATTCCTTGATTAAAATGACAAAATTTCATCATTATTATTACATTGGCGTCGTGCTTATACGCTACTCAAAAGCTCTATAAAAAACTGTTTTTTTTTATTTAATGTAATACATATAAAATATTTATTTCTACTAATAATAATAATAATAATAATACTTGGACGATTTATATAGCGCCGTTTTTGTGAAAAATCACCTCAAGGGCGCTGTACACTTGTACTACTTGCTAGGGTTAATCTTATTATGTACATATACAGAAAGCATAATTACCTGGTAGGGCACTCCAGATTAAAACTTAATTAAATTACAATGTTTTGGGCTGAGATGGTATGACTTGACTAATGATGGCTGCACGCACAGGACACATATTAGAAAACACTGCACATTGCATGACATTGAAGTTACTGTTTAAATCCTATTTGTCATTGGTATTATATACATTAGAAGGTTATTGACAAAAGAATATGTACATATATATCTTAATAGCTAATTACAAAAAAAGTATAAATTTTTTTAACAAAAACTACCCAATTCAATGGAGAAAGCTTTTTCGTGTTTGAGTTGGGGAGCAGCGCCATATAGTGACTATCTGCAAAATAGAAGAATAAAAGTTCATGATAATAGGAATGCGACAATAAGGCGCATACAAGAAACACATAAAATATTATAATTTTAGTAATATTTCGAAAGGCCTGATCTAATATTTCTAGGGGATATGTTTTATTTTTATTTTATTTTCTTATTATTTAAAAAAAATGTTAATTTCTCGCATTTGTTTATTTCAGACTGGACCGGTTTCACCTTATTAAAAAGCATCTTCAGGCTGGTACAATTTAAAATAAATCTATGGTACATTTAGTATTTATTATACGGGTGAACCATCATTTGTTTTTTTTTTCTATTACTTTTTTCGACCGCACAGTAAAGAAAACCAAAATAATTTGTTGTTTCTTCTGTAAAGTTTAACCAATTTTCAGAGGTAGCGACAGATGACACTGATCGCTGCGTTTGTAATTTAACTCGATAACCACGGTTATTTTCGGAGTCTTCCCTTGAATGCGCACTGCGCTCACATGTACATTTTTTGTGTAGAATACAGTCAACATTTGAATATGACATGCCCGACATTTTGCATACTTAGTTCCTGCTTTTGACACGGGCAGTCGGCGGGGCGCGCCCGACTCTGCAAATCGTAGCTTCGTGCCTACTTTTGAAAGTGTAGATTGATTTCGTGTAATAATTTTTTTCTTATTTATAATTTTATATAAGTAAGGTAGGATGGGAAGTACTTATGTGCCTATACGGAAAAATGCCTCTGGATGCGTTAGTTACACTATTTCAAGGAATTTTGGACATTCGTGTGGTATCACAACAGAAAAACCCGCTTTTCTCATGGCATAGAATATTTAGAATTATCCGTGTGATAGACATGAAGTATTTTAAATTCTAAATATCAAACTATTATATTAATACCACGAGGAAAACCAATAATAGTTGAGGAACGATATGCTTAGTCATTAATTTGCATGCATTAAATTTCCCGCAACATAAATCGCAATCCAAAAATAACTTCGCCGCCAATGTCTATTGACGTGCAGTGCCTATTTATTTATGATTAAAACGCCATGAATACAAATTAGATTTTTATGCAATCCATTCAGAATTTAATTTATGTGGTTGGTACCTTTTTACAAATACTGTAAACATGCTACTATGGTAAAGAGTTTCCGAATTAACAAAATCCAGTCATTTTTTACAATGTTCGCAATCTATCCTGAATGGTAGAATTTTTTCCAAACTCGCTTTCATAGAAAAAACATTTTTTTAAATTTATTCATTTTTAATTTCATTGTTTTTTTACAAACGCAAATTTTATCCATACAAAAAAAAACATATTTTTCCGGAAAACTTCCATAAAACGGTGAAATTCATAAAATAAATATGTTAATACCTATAATATTGCAGCACTTTACCCCCAGACACCTTGTATATATATATATATTCCATCGGAGCCCAGATAAATGGTGTTAAAGGTAGATCAACATAGGTCATTAAAATCGTACTACATCAACATAATACGGGAAGATATATATATTGTATATATGAGAGTTTATTTATATTCAAAATTAGGTAGGTACTAATAATACTAATAAGGAACCCCTTGTGAGGATGACTACAAAAAATAACCTAAATTAATAATAATAATAATATTTTATTATCTTCTTTTTTTAACGAAATAATAAATAATGATTTCCTCACTGTGATTTCCCGTGCTGAGGATTTCATTTACAGAATATTAAATTTAATTAAATTGATAGATAAAATAAATATAATTGTTAAGTGACGTGTTTTGAGTGCTATTATTTGATTTTTAAATTTATTATGGTTGTTGTGATTTTTAAAGGATAGTGGGATTGTGTTGTAGAGCTTAGTACCATAGTAATTGTCACATTAGTCTTGTAATTTATTATTATATAAATAGAAAAATAAATATATTGAAACTAAATAATAATTTTTATTTTAAATATGCCTTTTAAACGACGTTATATAATTATTGGAAGGTTATATTATTTTTTAAGTTTAATTTATACAGATTTTCTCTGAGTAGTTAAATTTTAAAATTTAATAAGATATTTTTATATTCAAAACATTAGCAGTGACATATTTAAACTATTTGCAGTTATTTTTTAGATCAACCGCATAAATTTTTGTTATTCAATTTAAAAAGGTTCTCACAAAAAAAACTTTATATGTAGTGGTTTAATGCATGTCATTACACCCTGTGTAAATTTTGTCAATTGTTACATTACACTCTAAACACTCCCCTATTCATATACATCCACCCCCTTCGTGTTCACAGACACATGTTGACAATAATATCATTATTAAGATAATTGAAATCCATCTACAAATTACAGACCAAGGAACCAGATGGGAAGGGAGGGACAAACATTTCAAACTTAACCTTTTTGAATTGAAAGAATATTTTCATTCAATGGATTTATAGTTACGTTGTTATTATTAATAAATCATTATTAATAAATTAATCAGAATTACTTTTTTTTCATAGATGCGTCATTATTTTTTGACGTAATTATTAATATATTCATAACAAGAACATTAAAATAATTGTTTTGATTAAAAAACCTTTGTAACTTTTTTCCACTAATTTATCTTCGACCGGACCGGTTTCACCCTATCACGGCATCCTCAGACTGGTAGAATGAATACTAAATCTATGGTATATACCATATAGCATGGATGTCGTGAGTGAGTTACCTGCTTTTCTAATATTGTTTTTATTGTTTGAAATATTTTTTATTGCTGTCGGTACTGTTTATTGTGTTTTTAAAAACTATTTCGGGATGGTTTATTACCTTCTGAAAGATGGATTACATTGTGTTTATTTACTGAATCTATGGGTTTTTTTTAATTATATAAAGTCATTCGTCAGCTTTTATTTGAACAGATGGTTCTTTCTAGTTTTGTTATTTACCTGTAATTTCCGTCTTGTTTGCTAAGATGAACTTTTATAGCAGTTGACAGTTTCAAAATTAGAAATAACAAGAACTTTGTTTACACCACTGTTTTTAATATATTAATATTTACATGTTTCAAAAGCGAAGCTCCCTCGCCAAGATAAATAATACATTGTAGTATATTGTTTATAGTATATAATAATAATAATTAATCTTTAATGTAATTAAATTTAACTGTAACTAAAATACATGTATAATATAATAATGTGTGTGTACAGTGGTTTATAAAGTAAAATAGACAATAATAAAATGACAGTTATAGTCCAAGTTTCACATAACCCGCCTCACTAGGCTAGCCTGTGTTGAGGCAGTAATTTTTCAAATTATTTTATATTTTTAAAAAACCTATGAATATATACTTATATTAAGATACGCTTCGTAAATCGTTGAATCAATAATTTCGAATTTGGGTGAGTGCACCGGTAAATGCCCTATCATTACTCTTAATCCAATTTTTTTGCTTTGTGTTTGAATATTTTTTGTCAGTCAGATTTTTTTATGCTAACCGGAAGAATGTTGTAAATTCTTATCACATGTATAATATACGAGTATACTGTTTATCCTTATGAGGGAAGCTTTGCTTCTGAAACATGTAGATATTTATATATTAAAAACAGTGGTGTAAACAAAGTCCTTGTTACTAGTTATAAGATACTTTGTTTTCGAAACATGTTGATATTTATATGCTAAAAACAGGGGCTTAAACAAAGTTATTCTGATTATTTTTTTATTTATTTCAATAGAGCACCTTCTTGATAATAATGTTCCTTTTTATTAGAAGCATCTTTACGTACATATATTTTAATCAATATAAAACTTTGAAAAATTCCAAGAAAAAGGATATCAGAATTTTGTCTCTCAATAAAACCATACATACTCTTTCCCTTTTCCTACTCTGGTCGATCAAGACCCATCGCATTGATAAAAGGTCACCAGTAAAATTATCAATAAAACCAACTGAAACGAAATTTGTTCTCAAGGCGTTGCATTGTGTTAATGTTACATTTTAATTACGGTGTGAATTTTTTTTTCGGGCAGACTTTTCTGATCGAATCATTTAGTTTTCACAATAGATCATAAAGAAAATGGAATCTGAGGAGAGTTGTGCAATTTTCAAACCACACCGTTTGAATTTTAATGTGCTACAGAATATCAAAATAAACGCTGTTGCAATCAGCTTGAGTTAACTTACTTTTTTAGAAAATTACTCCCAAAAAAAAACCGTTTTTTTATGCTCAAAGTTAATAATAAACCTCCTGTAAGGCGTTTTTAATGGCAGAGCGCGTCACCCCTGCTTTTCATTAAGTTTCCCTGAAATTACGTTAGCTTTCAGGAGTTTTCAGCGAGGAATTGAACGCCATCTTCAGCCATCGCGTCGTAATAATAATATCATCCCTTACCTTCTACCCTTCCACGCTGCCTCCCCGCCTCTCCTGCATTCCCTTCCTTCCCCGTCCCGGCCTCGGCTCTAAACTAAGAAATTACAAATTACAAGAAATTACGACATTGGTAGTAATGCTATTTCCAAGGAGGTGGGGAGGCACCCAACGTATACAACATCGTCTGTTTATTGAAGTCAGTGAAAGCCAATGAGGTTTTGTTAGTTTTTTGTAGTCGTGAGTTCTTTGAGCTCCATTTAGCAAAAAACTCAAATCATTACATGTAAGATGTTTTCATTAAACGCTCGGGGCATACGTTTCCAAGTACTGAGCTTTTAAGTAATGTGAAATCAAATTTTGAACAACAATAGAAAAAAAAACTATACAATACTAGAACAGATGATGCGTAACTTTACTTACTTAATTTAAAAGTAACGCACTAGAGGGACATTTAAAAAAAAATTTAACCAGTAATTTATTGATGTGTTTGTTGAGTATCATTTCGTACACCCAAGCTTCGTGAAGGCAGTATAAAGAGGTATTATATGCTAACAAACAATGAAGAGATTCGACTTATTTAGGCCAGAAGAGAGCTTTTGGGTTTTATTTTATGTTTAATTTCAAATGTATTGTAAAGTAACAAAGTGATTAGTTTCCACGAAAACAAAACTCTTTTTAAAGATACTATATAAGTATAATAATTGGATTACTTCTGTAGCGCCATTTTTGTGGGAAAATCACCTCAAGGGCGCAAGTATATAAATATTTTCAGGGAATGGTGAGTTGATTTCGTTACATTTTTTAACAGTTAATTAGTTCACACTATACGAGTATAACAATTGCATTCCATCTCAGATGGAATACAATTATTAGTGGAAAAGTGCAAAATTTCTGGAGGTTAAAATTCAACAAAGTGCAAAATGATAGAACACTGAAAATAATGCCTAAGTGGGTCCCTCACTGAAGGTAACCAAGATAGCAGATCAAGGAAGAGATGTACTGAATCGGTAGAAAAATATTGATACAAGAGAGAAATACCAGAAGACTAGTTTTGAATGTCTAGGGACAAAAGCTGGTAGAAATCATTTGTGAAGATTGTCTAATCTCTCCACAAGATTCTTAATCGGTTCGATGATGAAAACAGTTGTGAAAACGCTCTGTTCTTTGCCGATATTTAATTTAATGCCCCGCATTAATCTCTCTAGAGGTTAGATTTAGGCTAGAGGTCTGTCTAGCATTGGCTCTGAATCTCGACTGACCGCTGTTGAAAGACAAATGTGATCATTCGAAAGATAGAAAGAGCGCGCCAATATGAAGAGCATTTAGAATAAATGGGCGTAAGTGACGATTCTAAAAATATTAATAAAACACGACATATTTAAGATCAAAAATCTCAAAATGAATGTCTTCAGTAGTATTTAAAGAAACACTATGATTTTTTTATACCCATAACATGTTAAATAACAGAACAAACCCGTTTTTTTTCCAGAGTATGCTTTACGATTTTTTTCTATCGAGGGAATTTCATACAATTACATTTTCAGCCTGATTGATTGATTGATTAGAGATTATCTTGTAAAATATTTTTTTTTTTTTAAGTACATAACACCTCCAGGTTCAACGGATATTTGTTATATATCCATAGATATTCTATTTTGCAGAGCCTTAATAATCTTTTAAGACAAAATAGTTTATTCCTTCATCACAGTATGCACTTGACATTTGTGTCTTGAGAAACGTTCAATTAAGTTTTTTTTATGAATCATGATTAAGCTCAACAGCTGTATTTTGTAACTATTTTTCAGTGGAGTTTTTCTGTGTTTCCTCCCTCCCAAAACATTTCCATTCCCCCAATTTCTTAACACATTCAATCAATTAATAAAAAAACACAGACATGGTTAGTTTTTGTGTGGAGTAAATCTATATATCTGTATACACTTATAAAGAAGAGTTCCCGGCTATGTTTGTTTGTTTTATGTACAATCTACAGATTTGTAAGGGTATGGGTAGGGGTAGGGGTAGATGTAGGGGTAGTAACACATCATAACCTCGAAACTTTACTCCAAACCATTCATAACCCCAATCAACGTCGGGTATTTCAGCTAGTATAACATAAAAATGTAAGAATCTTTATCGTGAAATAAAATTGCTTTGATCTTAATTTCAGTTTCACGCGTCGCCCCTGGATGCCCAGTCTACCACGAGGAACAAACATTACACCGTCGGCTTTCACGCTAAAATTTTGAGTAGAATTTTCATGAAGCGAGTGAAAGGCGTGTAATTAATACATTTAGCCCCGGAATCTGCAGGGGAAATCATATTTGAAGGTTGTAACTTGTAATTCACACACGGGGAGATGCTAAGCTAATACGTTGGAAGATCCCACCAAAATGTTGTCATGATTGGATTTCAAAAAAGTACCTTCTTAATTTAATTTCAAATCGTAAACATAATACAGTCGGACATATAAAAGTAAACAAAAATTGAGGGTGCTACA
Organism: Halesus radiatus; assembly: GCA_022606495.2. Taxonomy (NCBI): domain Eukaryota; kingdom Metazoa; phylum Arthropoda; class Insecta; order Trichoptera; family Limnephilidae; genus Halesus; species Halesus radiatus. Next base: position 17,252 of record JAHDVE020004321.1, read on the forward strand.
ATCATTTAAAATGTTTTAAATGACAACATGAAAAAGGCTGATGGGAAAATTAATGTAGGTTTAATTAAACACAATGGTCCAAATGCATTTTTTTTTGTGGTAACTCTCGGGAAAATAATTTCACTCAAGGCCTATATCGTCTTTGGGGATACTGTGAGGAGGGTCTTTTAGAAAAGAAGTCTTGAAGAGAACGTTGTAGGAGGAAGGAAACACAGAGCCCGGCAGATCATTCCACAGCTAAGCTGTTAAATATAAGAACGAGTCGTAGAAGCGATCCGTGTTCATGTGACAAATGTCAACGGGGTGCAAATGTTGGGCGCGCGTTTGGCGTGTTTCCCGACTGTGCACCGGTGCTGGAGGGATCAATGACGCTAGTTCTTCAGAGCATCTTCCACTAAAAACCGGTATAATAAAGACACTATTCTCACCTGACGTATAATATATCAAAATAAAACAAAATCTAAATCACAAATCAAAATTATAAATTCAAAATAAAAAGCTAAGTCGTGGCATAGTAATGAAAAAAAAAATTGTTATAGTTTATTAAATTTCCACATTTTATTTCCAGGCCCTATATAACGAAAATGTTTTATTTTTAATTTTTTATATAAAAACGCAGAGTTTTATCAATTTTGTAGCCAGTGAGACTTTGACATCCCTTAAAAATTAAAATTTACGTTTTTACTTATTTACCGTTTATTTGATACCGTACAAGAAATACCCAATCTGCTACCTGGAAACCAGTAGGACTATGGTGTCCTCATTATGGGGAATGTTGTAGGCGGCTGAAGGAATTGGGAAAGAAAAGGCGATTAAAAGTGGAAGGTTCATAAGAATCCGGACACCTGTTCAAATTTTGTTCACAGACGTAGATTAAGACATTTCAAGCCTTTTTTATTTTACAATTTGGAAGGCGGGTATGGGTACTGCCGCCCTGGAATCCAATTATTTGATATCCAACACCTCTTCCATTGGTCACCCCGAGTGGTCTGCTACAGTAGGTGACTTAGGAGGGGTGCCCGGGTTCATGGGGTGAGAGACCCTTTGACCTCTCCAGCTGGACTTTCTCGACCTATCGCTTTCCACTGCATGGGATGGATTGGATTCATCATCACTTCTGAACCCGAGATTCCTACCCCCTTCATACTTTTTCCTTCCTTTCATTATATAACCCCCCTACACAGCACTTTCTAAGATGGCATAGGCTGAGGGAAATATTTTAAAAGGGACCTCCTATATGGCTATGATGTTAAAAAATCAACAACCATCAATTCTGGTCTCTCTCCAGAGATTGTCTTGCTTACTAAATAATCTTTTTTTTTTATTGTCACATGTCGTAGGCTTTATTTACATGCATGTATTGTCTCACAAATAGATGCTTATCTGTTGTACGGACTCTTGACCAGACTAAAACAGCGAAGTGTATCATTGCAAAATACTTTTTATGGATAATGACGGTATTTTCAAATGCGTTTTTTTTATAATTGTGAATTGAAAAATATGTGTTTCGTAAACACCTCACTGGAAGAAACTGTCCTGAGGTGTACACGTGTAAGTGTAAAATGTGATTCGGTACCCCTGAAAGAATCCCAATTCTGGAACTGGCGGTGAAGTTAATCTGGAGAATTAGATGAGAAAAAAAAGGTGAAGGAAGGAGTGAAGAGAAACAGGAGGATATCAGGGAAATTGAATAAGCATACCTTGTTCGTGGATATCATTAGCACTAAAATTCACCTCATTGAAACTTCACTAATCCAGAATTGGCCAGCTACTCTGATGTCGCGGCGGTGAACTCCCTTGTCATCCCGCGACGAGCTTTGAGATCGAACTGAAGCTGGCAATATCTCCTTCCAGTGACAATAAGAATCGAATCGGGTAGGGAGGGGTGGGTAATAATAATAATAATAATTGGATGAATTGTATAGCGCCGTTTTTGTGAAAAATCACCCTCAAGGTGGCTGAAACCTCTAACCGCTAACCTTCTTATCACCGTATGCATGTGTCATGTAGCCGTGGGACCAGAGTAATTAATTTTCGGCCCTATGACTCATGTTATAAAAATGTCCTGTGTTACTTTATTACTATAAATATGGAAACGACTGATCCAACCAGCCAGTTGTTCGACAACTTTCGTAGTCACTGTTTCATTTGAAAATCCTTACCCAAGGTCCCTAAAGAAGCCGGCGATTTTTCACTGGCGTGAGCGTCCACTACAGCATATTTAGAATGGTATTATTGAATTATTTACTAAGCATTTAGGGAATACCTTAATTCTATTGTTATCACCCATTTACAGTTGTTTCATCATCTAGGCAGGTGTCTAGTACCTACATAATTTGTCTCGACGCCATCTATTTGAGGGATTTAGCCGTTACAAGCCTCTCTCATAATAATAAAGTTGGTTGTTTACAGGTGAAAATATAATAAAAACAGTAATTATTGAATGGAACACTAGTATATATTGATTAACTTGGCGGGTTTGCGATAAGCCGACGTAGCTCAACAGTAGAGCATCTGACCGGACATTAGAAGGGTGCGGGTTCGAGTCCTGCCGGCGACATTTATCTTTGCTCGGAAGGTTTTTCAATTTGGATGAGTGTTCTAGATTAATAATTATTGTTTATAAAAATAATAATTGTTACCCTTTGCGCTATGCACAAAAATCTTGTCTTAAGTTTTTAAGAACTTTAGTTTATCAATTAATAATTAATTAATTAATTAAATAATAATAATTAATTAATAATGATGCCACAAAGTGAATACCAATCATTTGAAGAAATGATAGTAATATAAATTCATCCACACAATCTATTTAGATAAGGCAGTAAACACCTCTAATGTTGAATTTAATGATACAGAAATAAAAATGCTTGATAAAGGATTAAAGTAATTTACAATAAAAAACACATAAATTTGTTGTAGACCACTTTTATTTTATCAAAACTCTACCAGTTTCGGAAGCACCCTTCCTTCATCAGGAGAATATTAAAACTAACTTATGATATAAAATATTGACAAGACATATAAATTTTAGGTGTTGGAGTGGGGGGTAAGCAAATGGGTAGGGGTAATTGTAGTATTTCCGGGAAGAACAGAGCGATTTATTGGGAAAATATTAAGAATGGGACTAAAAGATAAGTTAATTTGGTTATTTAAAATACTAGCATTTAATTTCGAGTGCTTCTAAGTTATCCAATTTTTTGCTTTTATTGTTACGGTGAAGAATTGTAACCCCTGTGTCCTTGTTAAAAGTGTGATCTTTGGAAATTAGATGATTGGCAAATTCTGAGAAGTTATTGTTATTTAAGCATCTTAAATGTTCTGTGACTCTAATATTTATATTTCTAGTTGTTTTACCTATGTAGAACGATGGACAATCATTACAACATAGTTGGTAAATACCTGAGTGGCTTAATTTATGTTCTCTATCTTTAGTATTTTTTAGTACTCGTTTCTTTGTTTATTATTTGTTTATTATTTGTTGATTAAAGTAATGTCCAAACCAAGCTATAGTGATAATATCATACACAATACGAGTACATCTAGTTGCTTTTGTTAAGTTACGTGTAATCGCTGAATGACAGCTGTCATTTTTATTTATTTTTATTGTATAGGAGTATAACAGACGTGTCCATTTGCTATACACATGAACAAAACAATACGGAATGACAAAAATTAGAATACATTTATTGCATGTCTCTTGAAAACTTCAAATTTTGTGTTGAAAATACGAAGAGAGATGTTATTTAGCAGCACCATACCTGTTGTCATGCTGTGCTGAGCTAACACGTCTGTTCTACCACGTGGTATGCATATCAAATTGTGGTGCCTCCCCTGACAGTAGTTGTTTGGTGCAAACAGCTTATGGGATTCCAGGAGGTATGGACTGTCTATCAAAATATGTATAATTTTATACGACGTTACTGCAAGGGCCACACTCCTGGACTAGAGACTTTGGTAGCGCCTCTCAGAGGTGCATACATTTCGGGTACTCGTCGTGCATATATAGATATAGGAGTTTTTTTTTATTTCTTATAACATTTCTACATACTTTTTCTGGAATAACCCATACACCAGAAGCATACTCAAGTTTGGACCTTATGATGCAGTTGAACATAGAATTTGTGGCTTCGGGTTTAATAAACTGTTTGCTAGATCTTGTAACAAACCATAATAATTTGTATGAGGTAGACAACTGCAATATATGGTCTGAAAACGTAAGTTTGGAATCAAACACTACCCAAGATTTTTCATCCAAGAGAACCGGAACCACAGTTAACCAAAAAGTCTTTCAGGCTAAAGATAAGAACAATTCTTAAAAAGAACGGAAATCGGGCCGCAAGGTGATACTGAGAACATCTACAACTCTGTAATTTATTGTAAAATATGTAAATTTAATCAAGATCGAACCTGCATTCTTCATGCACATGGTCCGGTATCAGTTTTGGAATAACTATGTAAGCGTTCCTCTTGTACTCCTTGCGTTGATGCCGACTCAGCTTACCAGGAGAGATAAAGCCTTGTGCAATTGGGTTTGGAGCCAATGTCGACTATGTGACAATTATGCATTTAAGATGCCAAAATAGGTAATAATGTATATTGGTTCGTTTATTTTTAATATATTTATTTTTTTATTCAATTTATTTTTTATAACTTATTAAAGTTTGTAAAACTCATTGTAATATTTAATCATTGAAGAAGATAATATTAACACATCCCAAATGAACCACGAAACCGAAAAAACAATAGAAATTAAAAAGATTTCAGTCGCATCTGGGACTCGAACTTAGCTAATGAGACCAGTTCAATTTACGCCATTTACACCGATATCATACTTCAAGTTCAAGACTTGTTAATATTATCCTCCATTTTTTATAAATCCCATATTATTGATTGCTATTCTTACGATGATTGCAAAGTTTCATCCCGAACTCTTTTTTTACTTCAAATAAGACATACAACCGCATTCCAATGAGTTATTTATTCAACTCAAGATCATGGTAGTATTAATTATTGGTTCATATTTTTAGCTTTTAAATTATCTAAGGAAAATATAAAAATATAAATACAAAACATATTTATGAAAAGGCAAATAAGATAAATAAATCTGTAGGCTTCAAATATACAGGTACAATAAAAATACATAACGATATTTTACAAGAGGGAAAAAAGGATACCTACATCAGAATCTACAAAGTTTAGTAGGACAGAGTTAGTACTTATAATAAACAGTTTTCCAAAAAGCATTTAAAAAAAATTAGATATCATTTCGAGATTTGTTCGAAGCGTGTAAATGTATTAATTCTTACTCTAAGTAATTTGTTATACATGGTGCAGACAATGTATTACAATGATTTGAGTCCATGTTTTGTCGAGTGTATTTTTGATATGTGTAGTTTGTAGTATTTGTGTGAGGGAGAAGGTAAATGCTATAATAAATATTATCGAGTAAGTTTGATGAAAGAAAATTATATTAAATGGAAATTGATCTAAGGTACTGTTAATTAAGTAAAATATTTTAGGTGTTGAGTTATGATTGGTTTTGGTTTTTAAACTGTTTTGATTGAAGTTACAACATTAATTACAAAAAATTATTTAAAATGTCATTATCAAGTTTAACTATGAACAACCTTATGTCGCGTCTGACCTATATTTCGCGAAATTTATCATTACACTCCATTATCCTACTACTACTCAAATTGAGGTCTACGGAGATTAGAGAAAAGATTGAAACATTTCACTGATAGAAACACCGCCTTTTAAAACCTCGATCTACCATATTAATTCCTCTGTGGGGTTTTTGTTTTTCCCCTGCGCGAGGTAATAACAAAACCCCTTTATTCCAAATTGAAATTAATTTGGAAACACCAATGATAATGATAAACATCTTAATGACCTTTAGTCAAATTTTAAACAATGGTACAGTATTACCCTTAAGTGGGCAAACGTTACAGTGTAACATAATCTTTTAAATATTCGTAATTTACACATAAATTATAAAAGCATTGTTAATAAAAATGAAAACATTTAGAGTTTCATTAAAAGTATCTGTATTTATTTATTTATTAACAACTTGATCGTTTTTTTTACATATTTTAACATTTTACATGTTTTTTTTGTATAATACAGAAAGAAAAAATAAAGGTTTTAAGTTAACAAAATGTATAAGTGCAGAGCACAGAGAAGTTGAAAATTTTAAGTTGCAGATATAATTTAGTAAGGAACTTGTTCGATCATTTATTCAGTTGGCCAAAACAATCAGAGGAAGATGACTATAAAATTTCGATTTTAAAATATTCAGTGCTCTATAAATTTATACCTGAACTTGAAAAACTGCGCATAGTCTACCTTTGGTCATAGAGCAATGGACGCCAATCATAAATAGCATTTTATTTGAGGTATGCTGTGATACTGAAGGGGCTGGTAGGGAAAGGAGATGGAAAGAGAGAAAGGTTTGAAATACCTAGCTATTCAAATCTAGTCTTAAAAGTATTTTTAAAACAAGCGTCGATTCTAACAGATGGTTTTTCTCCGGGGGGATAATAAAAGTATCTACCACTCTGGAATGTCCCGCCAATATTGAGTATTTAAATTTTAATGTTAATGTAAAACATGATTGTAATGTGATTTATTTTTGCACAGAACCATGACCACTGGATCAGTTGGATGTTGACCTCTCGACAGCATGGATAGACAAATTTACAGGTATTTCTACTTACAAAATAGGGAACTAACAATACAGGGAAACTTGTCACGTTAATTAATTTCTCAAGACTCCATGATTGCCATACAAATATTTATGATAATCTACAAATTTCATGGTTCGAAAAGTGGTGAAAATTTAATAACGCCAGAGCTCATCATTGGAACGATCTTGCTTTATAATTAAGCTTAGCTAGGGTCATTTGGTTAGTTTTGTTCTTTAGTAGATGCGTGTAATGACGACGTTCCAGGAAGACATGACACAATGAGTGAATCACGTCTTTTAGGCGGGTCATGTGTAAAGTTTGAAGAATAAGTAATATCCATGAAGAGAGTAATACATGAGAAGACGTGTGAATGTTTATGGAGAGAGGAGTGAGTTCCTGGATAACCCATTCTCTTTAACTACCCCTGTGAACAGCCAGAATTATGACAGGTTTCCTCTCGGCACATAAGCGCACGACAAAATTTACAAAAAACCTACTAAGGCCCTTCATACACGAGGTGACGCAAGTATCTGAAACCTAAGTTATATACTCACGTCGCAAGCAACTTTTGTCGTGCACAGTCTGCACACAACGCTACTGAAATCTCGGGACTCGCGTTGCACCAATAATATTTCATTTTATTTATTTATATTTATCAAGTTAAAACATAATTTAAATGGATTTTTCGATGAAGACAGACGTTGGAGGTACATAAATTAGCTAAGAAGGTAAAATACAGTAATAAAAATTTCCTTTAGTTTGAAAGAAGATTAAAAAAAAAAAAATTTTATGTTAGTGCAATTCTATAAATGAAATTAATCATTTTGAAAAGTGGAAAGAAAAAATTAAACAATATATGAAAGTTTAATAATCCATATAAAAGTAAAAATAAAACTAGGATTACATATACCTAGAGACAAATATAGACATGTGATCGCAAAAAAATTAAGTGATGTCGCATTTTAGAACGAACATATATAATCGTATAGTCTCGCTTACTCGAGTAGCGAAGATCTTCGCAAACTGTTCGCCGGAGACCAGCGTCGCCAACGCGACAAGTCGACAAAATGTCGGCGACGTGTTCCTATGTACGATCCTCCTTGCAAACGTATTGCGGTAGTCGCGAAGATGCTCGAGTCGACGAGTATCGGATACTTGTGTCGCCTTGTATACGAACGGCCTAATACCACAAGCTAACAACATAATACTTCAAAAGGGACCATACTACACGGCAAATAAAGTATGTAACTAACCTCCACGCAACGTCAAACACATACACGATCTATTTCTATTTAAATCATCAATAAAAACCTTCCTTCTGAACTATCACTACACCTTAAAATAGTACTTTAAATGCATAAATTGAACTCATTAACAAATAAAACTTTTGTGTATTTTATATTAATACATACATATATACATATTACGTTTTTTTAAATTTAAATATATACGTAATTTTGGGGTTAAATATAAGAAATAGGATGAACCTTTTTAGCTGTACCCCGTAGAATTTATAATTTTATTTTTACAATTGAGATTTTTAATCGTTATATTTAATATTAATATCTCAAAAATCGAAACACGGAAGCGAAAAGACGCAGAGAAAAAAAAAGATAATGGTAGTAAATGGGATTCGAACGCAGGACCTCGTGGTCTATCCAGGACCTGCGCTCTATGGCAGATGAACAACGGTTACCCCAACCCATCCCGTAATTTTTATCGGTATTATACTTCGACTTCTAAGAACTGGCAATATCATCCTCAATTAATTCCCATAGATTTTTTAACTCCTTCCTTTTTTATAACTTTGATAAAATAATTATAATTTAATAGATTTGGGTCGTCGTAATTTAGTTGGCATAGAGCGCAATTCCCGATAGACCATGAGGTAGTGGGTTCGAATCCCAACTGCTACCGTTATCTTTTCTTTTTTTTTTGTCTTTTTGGTTTCGTGTTTCGTTTTGGGAGTTATTAACATTTTCTTAATAATATTGTTAATATTATTTTCAATGATTAAAAATATATTACAGTGAGGTTTATAAGCTTCGATAAGTTATTCAAAAAAAAAAATATTTGAATTTGATGATTACCCAATTCAAATACCCATGCCTCTCAGAAGCTGTGCGAACTACACAGAGCCTGCAGATACTTTAATAGTGCGTAATTGATGTCCCCATAAAAATTGCATGTACGCCCCACTGTTTAATGTGGCAATCATCCCTGATCTGAAACCTGAAATAGACAATTGACTCAGTGCAGAAACGGGTGGTTCGTTAGATTTCCCTATCATAACACACGGATTACAATATTTAGATCGCTGGCGTCAAGTGGGAATGGTGTCCTTGTTATACTGTATCAATGGAAGATTCTCTGATAAAATAGGGTCATTAACGTAGTCGGGAAACACGCCAAATATGTGTTGACAATTCTCACTTGAGAACGAGTCGTTTTTACGACTCTGTGAATTCAACATCCCGGCTTGAAACGATTTTCTGACCGTTGTGTTTCCTCCCTCCTACAACATGGATCTCTTCAACACAAATGTTGACTTCTTCTTCTCTCAAAAATATCCTTCTCACAGCACCTTCAAAGTTGACATATACCCTGACAGAAAACATTTTGCTCGTGACCTCCTGTGTGGATTTCAAATAAAAAAAAAATTGATATGAATATAACGAATAACTAAATTACTGCAAAATATCCATGAATAAATTTGTGTTCCGCAAATAAAAACGTATTTTTTTATAATTTCTTCAAATGATTGGTATTCACTTTGTGGCCTCATTATTAACTAATTAATTAATAATGCATTTCATTATACCATTGTATTTCCTTTCAATTGTGGTTCAGGTTATTTGTTTGTTAAAAACGTAGATATATGACAGCGCTCGATTAATGATTTAATCATTTTAATCCATAGCAAATAAGTTCTTCATGAAACAATTTATCTGTATAAAGTTTTGCATCATTTTAAGAAGCCAAGTAATTAATCAATCTAATATTTCCTTGAAATAATGAAAGTGCAAAGCTAGTTGGTTTATGAAGTCCTCATTCGGGGTATGTTGTGAGGCTGAAGGCAGTGGGAAGGGAAGAATACGGTTAGGAAATATCTTGCTATTTATGTAAGGTCACCAAACACGGCTCAAAACATTTTGAAAGTATCGCCTTGACTAATATTGCCTTTCATCACCAGAACGTAATTATGATTACTTAATAAAAAGCCTTACACGTCTAGTCCACGTTTAACGAGGTTTTAATGCGACCCGTACAGCTATTTTCGGCAGTGAAAAATGAAAAAAAAAAAACAAAAACAAACGTACGAGTATATTAAAATTCACTATTAAAAACTCTAGACAACTTGAATGTCGTTCTGTAAAGTAAAACCAGTTAACACATAGACAAATAAAATTGTTTTCATTGCGGTCTAAATGCAAGTACGGAAAATAATTTTAAATAACATACGTTTGAATGTATTTGTGCATACCGATAGTTTACCCTCAGTAGCCCAAAAATATTGGAAGTTTATCAATTACTATATTTAAAAATATAATATTTGAATTAAAATTAATTATTTTCATAAGCACTCGAGTAGTTTTAGAAGAGAATCGTTTAACCCTTACCACTCCTTTGTCGGGTGCCAGCCGACATCACTATTTGTACGCTACAACTCAGTTGTCGGCTGGCGGCCGACCAGATAGACGTGCGCGCGCCGTGTATTTTCGTGCGCAAAACTTGACACGTGACGTTATTTCTTGTGATTATTCGATAAAAAACATTTAAATTCACGTTTTATAAGATTTTGACTGTTTTCCGTGTTTTTTTTACAATACGATAACCTTTTTCTAACTGCCTATCATTAAATTAATAATTTGACATTATCTAAATTAGAGTTGACTGACAACAATTTTAAAAAAATAATGGAGTGGTAAGGGTTAAATTTAGACTAACGGTTCGGTTCGAAATTATTATTTTAATGCTTTCTTGTTTAAAAACAAAAAAAATTTCGAAGAAAATTTTTTTAATAAAAATAAAAAAATCAACTCCATCACAGCTAATCGACAAAAATTGAGATTGTGGTAAAATGGACGAAAAATAAAATTCCGTGTCCGTTTAAGAAATGGCATGTTGGCGATTTTCGTGATCCAAAAGTCTGGCCGAGGCCCTAAATTTCAAATACGTTACTATGATTTATATGTTTATTTTATTCTTTTTTTTTTAAATTACAAAAAATATTAATAGTCAATTAAATATTATTAATAATCAAAAAATAATTTAATAGTTATCTCTTAAATTTATTTTCAAATTAATAACTATATTTATAATATTACTATAATTTTTAATCGTAATAACTCTTGTTTTATTTTTTATGCCTTGCTTTTTTCATGATTTTATTTGTATTAATAATAAAAATAAATTGATTTATTTAAAAATTTTAACATTAATTTTTTATTTAATGTTTTATTACAATTTTTTTTTAATATTTCTACTTTGTGAAGTAATTACTTACCTACTTTCAAAACTTATTGATAATTATGGTTTATATTTGTAATTTTTTTTATTTGCTTATTATTTATTTGTCATTATTTTTAGTATATTGTTTATCCTGATGAGGGGAGCTTTGCTTCTGAAACATGTAAATATTTAAATACATTTATTGATAAAAACAGAGTTTTAATTAATTAAGTAATTCTGATTAATTTATAATTAAATAAATCATGAGAAAATTCAAATGGGATGGCGATATACGATATAAGGCAAGTATAAGAGGGGCAGGGCGCGTGTTAAATGGGCTATGAATAAAAGAAATTAAGTGAAAGGCACACGGGCTTCCATTTAAATATACGTGGAACGTACTGCATGGTATTCTTTTTATTTGTAAAAAAAAATGTTATTCTGTGTAAAATATGTGTTTTTTTTAATCTATGTAAAATATATGTATTTTTTTTTAATTTACTTATTATAGGATTAACTGTGAGAAATATGATGTAGCTTTGTATCTTATTTGTACAATATGGATTTCTTTAATTTAAATTTGCATCCAATGTCAAGAGGGTAAATAATCGTTACTTTTTGATCCACCCAGTACACCACTCCACAAGCAAGAATCTTTTTTTAAATGATTTACATATATGTATATCAAATCCGGATCTGAAGAAAGCTACGTTTCCCCCTATATATTTATGATATGATTGTACGGGACACTCATGCCAGTGACATCGACTATAAATCTCTAGGGACAAGGGACCTCGGGTAAGGATTTTGTTAATTAAAATACAGACTTCACGAAACTCGTCGGACAACTGACTGGTATGGCCAGTCGTGTTCCTATTTATTGGGATAAATTTTGTGGTTTATACACGTATTAATATGTAACATTTATTCTTATCTCTACAGGAATGCAGAGGTTACTAGAGGAACAAAGGCACATGTTTTTAAATACGTAATAAGGCCGAAAATTAATTACTTGTGCGAATAATTAAATATTAAAAGCTATAGACACGTGTATTGTGTTGTATTATTTCATTTAAATAAAGGATAACAACGGTATTTATCAAATATGAGTCATGTAGAAATGTGAGAGAGCTAGAAACATATCATCAAGCTATCATTTGTAATTTTTTTTATTTGTTTTTTTTTTATGTAGCGGAAACTTCACAAGTAATAAGTTCATATACAAAAAAAAGTATTCTATTATAACTGTATATTTTCCAAAAAAAAACATTAATAATAAATTAAAAGTTAAACATACATTCCTTAATTAACTAACCATCACGCCGTTTCCTCATGGAGGTAGCCAGAGAGGACGGACCGCCAAATAACTCGATCTCGGCATACACATTCTTGCTTCATTGTCTCATACATTCTCTTCGGTTATTTTTGACTTCTCGCATGGCCGGACCCAAGTATTTGATTCACTTGATCGTGCCATGTCTTTTCCTGGCAATCCTCTCTTCGTTAATATGCTCTAAATATCCAAACCATCTTAGCGTCATTTTCTTAATCCTACTAATTACGCTTACGCCTTGCTTTGATTTCTTTGGAAAACCTCAACATTTTTAATATGATCATACGTAGTTTTACAACTCATTCGTCTCAGAGATTACATTTCTATAGCATTCAGTCTACTTTCATCCTTCATCTGCCAGTTCCATGCCTCCCCTCCTTAATTATTTCAAATATAATCTTTCGCATAATAATGTTTTTTGCGATACAATGTACAATGATTATAAATATAATCTCAGATATAAGTGAAATAATTCATTTTTTTACAATAGAATTAACAATTCAAAAGAATGTGTTTTGTATTTGCATAACTTCCTTCTGCAGAACTAATCTCAAACGACATTGACTTTTTTTCATGTATCGTTACTATGACGCAAAACTGTTTTGCATATTACAAAATAACATCATATGTTCTACATGCATGCATAATCGAATAATAATTTCTACCGAATATTAAATAAGATACAAATAAACAAACACGTAAAGCAAAACCGGTTTTTTTTCGACCTGATTTTTTCACGAAGAACTTGACCAATGCATTCAATCGATAATGATAGATTTGAATGCAATACTTTAATGTGAATTTAATCGTCCACGCAATTTGGCTGTTTTAATTATGATGTATATACCTTTCATTTCTCGATTTGGTGTCCATACCTAACCTACTCCAAATTGCCCACTCTGATCAAATTTAGGTTATTTGTACTGGGTGCACTGAGAAAATGAATAATTTTTTTTTTTAATGATTTACACCATTTTACAGATCGACCAAAATCATACTCAAAAACAGTAATTAATACATGTATAAAATATAATTTCGCTTTAAAAAAATTAAATAATTTATAATCATTGAAGAAAATAATATTAACCAATCTTAAATGAAACACGAAACCGAAAATAATCGCAGAACATAAAAAGGATTCAGTCGCATCTAGGAATCGAATCCAGGACCTCTATCGACTGAACTAATGAGACCTGTTTACTTTACGCCATCTTCATCAATATCATACCTCAACTTCAAGACTTGTTAATATTATTCTCCATTAAATCTCATATTATTGGCTGCTATCTTTATGATGATTAAAAATTTCTACCCGAATATATTTGCAATCTAGATAGTGTCTCAGATGAATCTATCGAATATAAAAATCTGATAGGTATATCCTAGACAATATCTAGATTGCAATTATATTCCGGTAGAACTTTGTAATCGTCGTAATTTTTTTTTAAAAACGTGTTTATAGCTCCATAGAAGTCTGAGTAAATCTGGCTTCCAAAAAACTGGGTGCCTGGCTTAGCAGATTCTTTAATAGTGACCAGCTTCTAACCCTGTACAAATCTCAAGTACATCCAGCAATTGAAATTCGGAATTTGCTATAATTGTTTATTTTCCCCCTTTCCTTTATTTTCATTTTCTTTTTCTTACTTAACTTATTATTTTTATTTAACTTACCTTCAACATCCATGGATTAATACAAATATACTAATATACTGCCACTAACTGATACCAAGTATAACGACGCACTGGCCTTGCCTACGTGGGATTCTTTGCATTATATGCATTACACGTAAGTTTATGTACATGTGTTCAGATGTATACATAAGTTAATACTAAAAAAATAATATTAAAAAAATGTTTATTACCTTTATACCTTGTTTGTGTAAGTGTGTGTATCAATAAATTAATTATTAAATAAAAAAATTAAAAATCAGTGGGCTGGAGCTTCAAAATACCTGATAAACCTGCTTGATTCTGTGCAAAGCAGGGCTTTCCAACTGATTGAGAACCCGCTGTTAACTCACTGATGGCCATCTCTAATGCACAGACGCAATGTAAGTAAGCTGAGTGTGTTGTACAAGTATTTCAATAGAGCCTGCTCGAAGGAACTAGCAGCATTAATCCCCAGTACACTTGTGCACGTACGCGAAACTCGACGCACACGAGCCGAACACCCATTCACAGTGACGTTGAATTCATGAGAACTGGTTTTTTGTCCGACAAATGTTTGTGTAAGGCTATTCATATAATCCGGGCGTCTTCAAGATCCGTATTAATAAATCCCTTCCTAGAGCCTCTACCTTAACCCGCCTCACAACGCTGCCCAGCCAGGTAGCGGTATAGCTCCCCTGTATTTATACCATACAGACAAGGGCGCTATTGTGAGGTGTAATTTTTTAAAATGTTATTTTTAACATTATTTCTATTCTTACATTATTGTGTTCTATATTTTTCACTTGTAAATACTCGACATTATTAGTTTTTACTATTCTATATGTCCTGATGAGGAGAGCTTCGCTTTCGAAACGTGTTGATATGTATATATTAAAAACGGGTGATTACAAATTAATTTTTAATTCATTTAAGTAATTAAGTAATATGATATTCCGGTGTGTTTTTGCAGCATGCGGTATCAACATTCATATATTTTTTATAAATTATTATGATATGTCTGAGGTTAGGGTTATTACCGTGTAATGTGCAAAAACTCGTATGAACCACAAATCAAAAATTCAGTTCAACCCACATTCAAAGGAAAAAAAAATTAAAGTAGATTAGTAAATAACTCGTTAGTATTATGACAGAGAGAAGTGAAAATTACAAAAATAAAGTATTACAGAATTTGGTTTATTGGTTGTTTTTGTGTTTAATTCGTAGAACTCCATTCTAACTAACTAACCAAATACTTGATAAACCTACTTGATTCTGTGCAAAGGAGGGCGGCTCGTCTGATTGGCAATCCGTTGTTAACAGATCGACTACCATCTCTAATGCACAAACGCAATGTAGGCATGCTGAGTATGTTCTACAGATTTTTTAATGGAACTTGCTCAAAGGAGCTAGGAACATTGATCCCCTCTGCGCCAGTGTGCGTGCGTGAAATTCAAAGGACATGGTCTCACTAGTCATTTCTAAGGCCTTTAACTGGTTTTGGTAACAGGGACAAGTCAACAAACTGCCTTCTTATGAACTTTCCGTATTCTTGTGTATGTGGATTGCCAATTTTTTGAGGGGAGATCGATTCAGACGGTTGTTGGTGGTTTCATCTCTTCCTCGCATTCAATAAATGCTGGCGTCCCACAAGGATCGGTTCCGTCGACGACATTGTTTTTGTTGCACATCAATGAGATCTTGACATGTGCACCAATCCATTGTAACGCGGATGACAGTACAGTCCATGATAGCTTTTTGTTTGACTAGCCCCCAAACGGCACACAGACTGCAACGCCTCGAAAGTCTTTGAAGCAGAGAATAAACGGTTTCCTCGAGAGGGTTTCTTCTTGGGGTAAGAATAACCTCGTTGGGTTTAATGTTTCAAAGACCTGATCATGTCAGATTATATCTAAAGGGACTCTAAATGACAAGCTTATCTCCTTTAATGGAAGCAATATTCCCAACAAGTCCTCCATTGACATGTTTGGTGTAACCTTACGTGACCAGCTCAGTATGGGGTCTTCATCGAAGCCAGAGTAAAGTAGCCCTCTCAAAATCTGAGCCTACTGTACAGAGCCCGCAGATACTTTAATAGTACACAACTGCTGATCCTTTACAAATCGCAAGTACGCCCCACTGTAGAATTTGGCAGGCACCTCCGGTTGGAAGCCCCAAAATATCTGAAAATACCCTTGCATCTATGCAGAAACGGGCGGTCCGTTTGATAGATTGGCCTATTCGAACAAAAGAATTGCAATCTTTGGAGCACAGATGTCAGGTGGGGATTCTGTCCTTGTTCTACCGGTATTTTAATGGAAGATGCTCTGAGAAACTAGCGTCATTGATCCCTTTAGCACCGGTGCACTATTAAACACTCATACTAATTTTAAAACCCTATAGCAACAGTTTTACATATTGGATTTCATTCCAACTACTCTCTAAACCTTTCCGGTACTAATAAAAACTAACTGTGCTATTTTCAGCGAAACTGGTTCAGTAATTTTTGAGAAAATCGAGGACAGACAGATAAACATTCACTTTTATATATAGAGATAAATAATGAGAGTGCTGCGATCGTTTAAAACGTTTTGAACTATGATTACCCATAGGAAGATTATTTTATGTTCAAAAAAGGATAATGATAAGTGCATGTTTTTTGCTTTCACCAAACGGTATCCAAAAATTAGTGGTACTTCCCGAAAAGAGATGATTCTACATCATATTCTAAGACAATTTTATGTTCATTTTTTTTTTAATATTTAGCCATGTATTTAACCAGCATAACCATTTTGAAGTAGGCATTTAGATGTTAAATAAGTAAATAAAAAATACACAAAAAATTAAAAAAGCAATACGAATTGCACAAATGGAAATTGTAAATTTAAAAATAAAATGCCAAAAAAATAATTATGATGTTATTTTTTCGAAGAAGAATTCTTCTTCTAGAAGGTTTTCACTTTGTGATGTCATTATGTATTTTAATTAAAACAAAATAACTTTGTTTACATCACTTTATTAATATACAATATTACTACATGTTTCGTGAGCGATGCTCACATCTTCAGGTATCAATGTATACATGTATATCGCCCACGAAACATGTAGTAATATTATATATTAATAAAGTGATGTTTACAAAGTTGAATCATCAATTATCATCAGTTATGCGTCAATCGGTCTAGTAGTTTTTTTTTAATCTATAACGGATACACCTACAAACATTGCCATCGGAAAGATGTAACACATTAGCGATTCTTGAACATACTTATATAACTTTGCATTCAGTTGAGTCAATAGTGTCAGCTTTATGGATTCAAAAAATGAATGGATTTAAAAAACCGTTAATTCTCTCGGTAGTTCCTCCTTTATTCGCCTGCAGATTAAGCACACTAAATCAATTTATACAAATAAATTATAATATCGCATCACACCGTATAAAAATTATAATTAAATCCGTGTAAACAAGATTTCTGTCTCGCGTTTTAGGCTGACCGCACACGTACGGATTCCTGATTCGGTTTCCGATTTAGTTTTTGCACCTAAATTCACATGGCGCACACGTTCTTATATTTTCCGGGCGAAAACAATTCCTGACGTTTGTTTCGGAAGCCAGCCCATGCGTTCGGAAAGCCGAACGAAAAAAAACGGATGACGTCATTCCGAACGCAGTGCTCGCATACATTTTCTGAATTTCGATGTTGAAGCTAGGCAGCGCCATGCCTAATGGACGACTATGAGGCTTTTTGTTCACAATGTGTCAGATAGAAGCTTTAATAATTGCCATTGAAAAATACCGGATGCCTGTAGGATATTCATAATACGGAATACCATAAAAGAGATGTAAAGGACATAGCCTGGAAGCAGGTTTGTAGGGAGATAATAACTAATTGGGAGACGTGTACGGAAAAACTAAATCATTTTCATTTATTCATTCATTTTTTATTGAATCATTGAATAAAATAATATTAACATAACCTAAATGAAAGATGAAACTGGACAAAAAGGAGAGAAACTAAAAAGATTTCAGTCGCATCTGGGACTCGAACCTAAATCCTCTGCCTATCCGGGGCAACGCTTAACCGACTTAGGTAATGAGACCAGTTAAATTTGTGCCATCTTCATCGATATCATATCTCAAATTCAAAATATGTGAAGATTATTTTCCATTTTAAATCTCATATTATTGGCAGGCATTTTTATGATGTTTACAAAGTTCTATCCGAACTCAATTGCAAACTTAAACAGTGTCTCGGATTAAAATCCGACTTTTTATTTATATGAGACATCTATTGACTTTTTTTATAAAAATCAAAAAATCAATGAAGTTTTTAAATCTCAATAAAAATAATCAATATTTAAAAAATTACTTTTTTATTGTTTGGTATATTTACCATCCCACTAGGGATACGCTTGTGCCGGGATGACAATTTACAATAGAGGTTTTACAGCTACCTAGTATATTACAATTTTAAAAATATAGTCCCTACATGAAAAGAAATAAATTATATAATAAGCAAGGTGCTGAGTGTCACTGTACGTACTGGCAGTATGAATTCCAATAGGCTCACGGAATTCCTAATCTCAATTCCTGATTCGGAAACCGAATCAGGAAAACGTCCATGTGCAGCCAGCTTTAAGGACAAACATACAACTCTTAAATTTCACAATAGGTAGAAATAATTCAGTACATATTGAAAGTAAGTCTATTTATAAAACCATCGGAACAGTAGTATTTCATGTGGATTTTAACAGTTAGTATATTAAATTAATAAATACGGGATATTTCTCTCCTTTACCGCAGATATTAAGAAATTACAATACACTTATCTAATAATGTAATAGACATTTTTAATGACACAATTAATCAAATTTAAAAAAAAAATTACATTAATATCAAAGTGATAATGTGATGATGCCCTTTATTAAGTAAAAAAAACAGTGTGCCGCCAGCACAGGTGACAATAAAGAGTTAGTTTATACACCTACTTCATAATATGTTTTCGATATTTCGCTTCTCTTCATTCTTATTATCATTTTGCGAGATATTTTTTGTTGTCGTTTATTGCACTTGTTGATTATTTTTATATTTAAACATTAACGTATGTAAGTTTTTGGCATATTGCCTGTTAAAAGTTATATAATTAAAAAAAGTGCGTTCAGATAATAATGTCAGTGTGAAGTGGTCCAGTATATTTACCAGATGGAGAAACTTGAAAAGAAAATCGACTTGTTAAAGGTAGAATCTTTTTTTAATATATTATTTTTGTTTCGAGCAAAAAATATTCTGTCGAATTGATATTATTATTTTTCTTTTTAGGGTAGTTATAATATTCTGTAGTACTTATTTATTTTCCGAAAGGTTCCTTTCCTTAATTGTTTGAGAAGATAAATACGTAGATTACATCAATTAGAATTATTAATCCCCTTTACGAGCTTAAGCCAGAAAGGCTATAATATTGAAGTACAATCGAATTAAGCTTGTAAATCTCCCTGTTTTCGTGATCTTCAGTTATTTTAATGTATTATTTTACTTGAATACCTTGTTAGAGTTTCTCCTAGTAGGTATAGTGTTTACGAAACGTGGCTAAGTACACGTTTTCAATAATTTATTCACACGCTTACATCACGCTGTACAACAATACACACCTTAAAAGTGTAATAATTCAGTGAAAGGCATCAGATTATACATTCACTGTTAATGTTACAATACAAATAAACAAATAAATTAAAATATTATTTATGTAACGGTAGCAGCTGAAGATGATCTGACAGTTCTTAGAAATCGAAGTATGATACCGATAAGAATGACGGACCAGATTGGGGTAGCCGTAGCTCAGTGGATTAGGGCGCAGGCACCGGATAGACCATGGGGTTATGGGTTCGAGTCCCAGCTGCTACCGTAACCTTTTTCATTTCTGTGTCTTTTCAGTTTCATGTTTCGTTCTAGAGTTATTAATATTATTGGTAATTTCACACAATTCCGCTTCAGCAGAAAAATACATAATTTAGAAAAAAGAAATATGCTGTTAGGTTAATAAAAATAAATAAAAAATAATTGCACATGCGTATTTTCAAAATATTTCACTTTATTTTTTACTTTCCGTAAATCAAAATACGTAAATATGTAAGGGAAATTGACGCCATCTTTAATGTTGTTAGTATGATAATAAGACGATTTTTAGGTTCTTAGGTTATTAGGTTGGGTTAAATAATAAGATGATTTTTAGGTTCTTAGGTTATTAGGTTGGGTTAAATAATAAGATGATTTTTAGGTTCTTAGGTTATTAGGTTGGGTTAAATAATAAGATGATTTTTAGGTTCTTAGGTTATTAGTTTGGGTTAAATAATAAGAAGATTTTTAGGTTCTTAGGTTATAAGGTTGGGTTAAATAATAAGAAGATTTTTAGGTTCTTAGGTTATTAGGTTGGGTTAAATAATAAGATGATTTTTAGGTTCTTAGGTTATTAGGTTGGGTTAAATAATAATATGATTTTTAGGTTCTTAGGTTATTAGGTTGGGTTAAATAATAATATGATTTTTAGGTTCTTAGGTTATTAGGTTGGGTTAAATAATAATATGATTTTTAGGTTCT
The DNA here is from genome assembly GCA_022606495.2 of Halesus radiatus. NCBI lineage: Eukaryota > Metazoa > Arthropoda > Insecta > Trichoptera > Limnephilidae > Halesus > Halesus radiatus. The sequence goes on from JAHDVE020004321.1 coordinate 37,968, forward strand.
TAGGTTATTAGGTTGGGTTAAATAATAATATGATTTTTAGGTTCTTAGGTTATTAGGTTGGGTTAAATAATAAGATGATTTTTAGGTTCTTAGGTTATGAGGTTGGGTTAAATAATAAGACGATTTTTAGGTTCTTAGGTTATTAGGTTGGGTTAAATAATAAGATGATTTTGCAGTTGGCGCTTCCGACAAATGTCATATCATACTAACAAAATTAAAGATGGCGTCTATCCCCTTACATATTTACGTATTTTGATTTACGTTAAGTAAAAAATAAAGTGAAATATTTTGAAAATCCGCATGTGCAATTATTTTTTATTTATTTTTATGAACCTAACAGTATATTTCTTTTTACTGAATTATGTATTTT
>JAHDVE020004322.1:0-18324 GCA_022606495.2 Halesus radiatus
TTTTTACACGTGTTATTTTATCAGCAATTATTCTTATCCCTACAGGAATGCATGGGATAACAAAGGAACAAAGAACCTTATCAAGTATGAGTCATGTAGAAATCTGTGAGAGCTATGAACAAAATTTCTTAATTAATTCAAATACGGCCTCCATGGTCGAGGGGTAAGGCTGTTGAATACGAATCCGAAGGTAGCGGGTTCAAATACCGGCGTGCGCAAGTAAATTTTATTTAATTAATTTCCGCTGTTTCACAATTAATTCGTTTAAAAATAATATTTTGTATATTTGCGCACGTTCTAGAGTGGAAGGTATTCTCAGTGTCGTCCTGATGAAAGAACACCATTCAGAATTAAAACGTTGCTTGAAATGGCTTTTAGCTGGTATTTGGTGACCAGATCTGAATAGCCAGGTATTTCCCCACCTTCCTCTTCTCCTCCCCATTACCTTCAGCCTCACAACATTCCCCAATTGGGGTGCCATAGTCTCACTGACTCCAGACGATTCGGAGCAGTTGGGACTCTTGTGAAGTATTCATAAAAAAAATATATATATATATATATACATATGTAATATTTCGGGTAATAAGTCTCTGCTCTCCGATGCAACATTTATACTGCATTCTATCATATGTACACGGCATTCTACCACATATATACTGCATTCTATCATTTGGACATTGTATTCTATACAGATATACAATCTGAGAGGAATCCACCCTTCACAAATCACAAGTTAACTTATTTATGAATTATTTGACTTTTCTTTCTCTGTTTTCCCGACCCCACCTGTATTTCTACCCGCGGAGAAAATAAACAACTAATTTATTTTACGAAATACGAAATGAAAATAAATACAAGCAACATACGTTACGTAATTAAAATGATTCCTTTTGAAAGGCTCCGAAATTCCTGAAATAATTATTAACTAACTACTCTTTTCCCACAGAGGAGGGCAGAGGGGATGGACCGCCACATAACCCTGTCTTTGCAGGCATTCTTTGTTTCATTCACATTCATACACCGTCTCATGCATAGGTGTATATAAGACGTGCTCTTGCGTTATTCAGACTTTTGACCCGGCCCGACTCAAGTATTTGATTAACTTGTTCGTGTCATGTCTTTCTCGGGCGTTCCCGACTTCTTCTTCCAGTCACTTTCGCGTCATATATTCTCCTTACGCTCCTGTCCTCGTTCATCCGCTCTACATGACCGTGTCACCTAAGTGTCACTCTCTTAATCTCACCCATTAGCTTAATGAATTAATTAAATGTATATTTATAAAGTGGTGACTAAGTATATTTTTAATTTCATTTACAAAATTTTAGTTAAGTTTATTTAAAAAACGTACTGGGAAAGGATTGTAATTATTTTTCTTTGCTTTTAAAAATTATTTTAATATTTTTAATATTAATTTTGTAAAACATACGTAGGACGGTCAGAAAAAGTCATACATGTGATTTGATTTTGATAAATACTAACTAAGCCCATGTAAATTTGTAAAATAAATAATAAATATTTTTCTATTAATATTATCATTTTTTCGAATTAATAAATAATCAATTTGGTTGTTATTTCAAGAGATTGTTTTATTCTTATAAATATATAGTGTCAAACCACAAAGTGATTGCCTTCAACGAAATTATACGTGGCTCTTATTTTGTGGTTTAGCTCGACTCGATTTTCCTGGAATGGTGATTTTATAATTCTTGTCTAATTATTGTAAGATTTATATTATTAAAGAAACGTTGTAGCAATGTTAATATTCTCATAAACACCATGTATTGGATAAACCCTATGGTTTGAAAGTTGACGCGATGGATTAGTGGTTAGATCAGACGGAATTCAAATCCCGGTCCGAAATTCGCGTAATTAATAAAATAAAATATTGTTTAGTTTAAAGTGCAGCAGAGAAACACGAATCAGTCACGTAAAATCAGTTAAAGCACAAATAGGTATCTTAAAATCTAATTAAAATAACAAATAATAGAATGTCACGGCAGTTGGGGATAATATTTCAATTTATGCTGGAATTCATGGATATTTTCTATAATTTTGAGATTTTTCAGGAAGATTTTAACGACCATTCTTCCCATCCGTACTGAGCAACTGTTGAGCCAAAAATTTGCCTCAACACTGTTCAAATGCACAAATACGCTGTTCCCGACGAAACTCTCAATGAAATTTACAATCAATTTTGGATATCGATTTTTCTGGGTTTAGTTCCGCTCAACATAGGATTAGATTAACATAAAAGTCAACAGAGTGAAAAAATGTCACCGAAATGTCATTATTGGTTTGCGATCTATTTTACGCGATCTAAATATTGAATGACAAAGATTTATTTCCGTTTTTGAATGTCAATACCATGTTTTTTTGTTGTATGTTTTACGTAAAACTGAGGAGAACTTAACATATTTTACTTATTATAAGCTACATTTAGTCTTGTTTTCCACAGAGGAGAAACGAATAATGTGCTTTTGCAGCATTTGATGTAATTTTATTGTCTATAAAAGTGGGGGGCACTATTTTATTATGAAAGTGGGCGGGCACCTTTATAGATAATTCAGGATGTTCAACGATAAAATATGTTTGGAAACATGCGAACAGAGCGTAGCTAAACAAAACACTTGGCTGATCGGTGCCTCAGATGGATAATTCGAAAGGTTGGAAGAACGGTCGTTAATGTTGTTCTGTGTTGTGGGTATATTAAATTGTAAATTTAAAAAAAAAATCTTTATAAAATTTGATCATTTAATAGTTTTTTTATACATTTATATATACCGGAGGTTCATTGAATATTACGTACATATGTTCTTATCTACTATTTATTTATATCTATTTATTATACAGTACCATTTTGCATAATGTTTTTTTTAAGTGTAATAAAGGTGCTTTGTATGGTGTTTTATAACGTGGAGTGTAAGGTAGGTTTGAAGAGGTGATACTGTGAATGGAGTATCACGTGTCGTGACTACCTCACTAGGAGAACTTGTGCTGAAGTGTTCATGTGTATATGTTGAATGTAGTGCAAGTATTGATGTGTATTTATTAGTTTTGTTTTAATGTTTTACTTTAATCTATATTTCCATCCCTTGTTATTTTACATGCTCATAAGGGGTTGTTTTTGCTTACATTTCTCATTTCTTATATACTTTATTTTTTTTAGTTTAAGGCTTTAATGATTCAAATAAATAAATAAACAATCTCGTCCTCGGCTCTGTGCAATATTGTTTACTCGTGCGATTACCATTTCTCTTTCTATGTGTATAAAATAATCAGTGGCGTACAGTTCATGATGGCTGAAAGGCTCAACGTACCAAAATTAAATCACATGGTTAATCAATTTACAAGCTCCGATGTGTTGTGTCGTTTTTCTTTAATTCATTTTGTTAATGTTTTAATCAGCCGCTACCGATATATTTTTTTCTTTTCTTTATCTTTTCGGTTTCGTGTTTCGATATGGGAGTTGTTAATATTATCTTCAATGATTAAAAATACTTTATCGTTTTGTTTACATTATTATATGATGTATTATTTTTATACGGTTTGATTTTGCCTTATCTATGTATATATTTTTTAAATTTGGTTTAAACAGTGTTTCTTAGAATATAGATCAATAGAACATTTATTTTATTTATTTTTCTCATTTCCACTATAATTTTTTTTCCTGTCACTAATATATTTTTAAACATATTTTATTGGAAAACTTCACTGCTTTATGCAACCCAGTAGATAAAAAAATGTATACATATAAAACTGTTTGTTTTCCCGAATAACCTAAAATAAAATAAAAATAAGGCTGTGCCTACCCCAATAAAATGAATCAAGAGAAGAAATTAAAAAAAAAAACATTTAAAAAGGCGAAAAGTTTCTAATCAAAGCATTTTTTCCATGAATTTAGTACGGAATTTGTACGCTCATTTAATCATGACAATCAGCGGAAAATGATTATACTAAAATAGTCATTTTCAAGTATTCAATGGACAATTCATTCCTCGAAATTACAAAACTACACACAGCCTACCTTTGGTTATAAAACAATGCACGCCTCTGTGTATATAATGCGTACGGACTACGGATAACTTTCTCCTTGTTTGCATCCGGTTAGAGTTGACATCCTTCAGTGCGATGAACTTGTCTCCAACTCAGCCTCAGAAGGTACCAGCCACTGGAGAGATACACTGGTAGAAGTGTGTCCTTGGCGTTTCTATAATCCTGAAGTACGGTCAATTCTCCCTTACTTCTGATGTAATTGATAAAACATTTTTAAATATTGAAAAAAATAATGAACGCATTCATAATTTCATTAACTTGTCTGGGGCCTAGGAGTTAACATGTTTTACGTAAATTGACACTAGTTATCTTTCAAATCGGTTTATATCACACGTCTATAGATTTTCTGTTCAGTGGCTCCAGTAGATACAAGATTCGGATATAAAATGCGAATAATTCCTCATCGAAACTTCAATTTATATGCAAAGTTCGTAGTAATATTCAGTTGGCTTGGCAAAGATATATTATCCTTTTGCCGAAAGGGAGTGAAGTACCGACTTGGCATTAAAACTATATATTGGCATTGGCATAAAGACTTCCTTATTGAATTCTTGTTATTGGTATATAAAGCAGTGCTTCCCAAACTTTTTCGACTCACCGCCCCAAGATACCTTCCAAGATATTGGATATGTTCATTTCGATGTTTATAAGACATTCCGTTGCAAATAATTTATTTTGTTAAAATAACTTTAATTTAATATAATAATCTATACCGGTTTTAGAAGAGTACCCTTCCCTCGTCAGGAATATATTAAAACAGTTTTAATACATTTAAATTACATAATTAAAGGTATACGTTTTGACGGCCTCCATGGTCGAGGGGTAAGACTCTCGACTACGAATCCGAAGGTCGCGGGTTCAAATCCCGGCGTGCGCAAGTAATTTTTATTTAATTAATTTGTGTTGTTTCACAATTAATTCATTTAAAAATAATATATAGTATATTTGGGCACGTTCCAGAGTGGAAGATACTCTCAGTATCGCCCTGGTGAAAGACCACCATTCAGAATTGAAACGTTGCTTGAAATGGCTTTTAGCCGTGTTTGGTGACCAGATCTGAATAGCTAGGTATTTCCCCACATCCCTCTTTCCCTTCTCCTTCCCCTCCCAAATACCTTCAGCCTCACAACATTCCCCAATTGGGAATGCCATAGCCTCACTGGCTCCAGACGGTTGGGAGTAGTTTGGGACTCTCGTGCGGTATTCATATAATTTTTTTTTTTTTTAAAGTACGTTCATATTATATTTATGACAAGCCACAAAGTAAATGCTTTTCACGAATATGTCATATAAATTACCCTTTTTTCCATAACAATAAAAAAAATCTAAGTGTACACAAATTATTTATTTATTTTTATTTATTCATTTCTATTTATTTTCAGACATTTTTTTTATAATATAAGCAATTATTATAAAGAATAGTGTGTATGTACTGTAAATTATTAATATACTATAACGTATACTGAACGCCTCATTGGGAGAATCTGTACTGAGGTGTTCACGTATTTATGATATAGTATTACTGTGAAACGGTAATACAATTTATTAATTGATAAACTAAAGTTTTTAAGACAAGATTTTTGTGCATAGCGCAAAGGGTAACAATTATTTTTATAAACAATAATTATTAGCCTGAAACACTCATCCAAATTGAAAAAACCTTCTGAGAAAAGATAAATGTCGCCGACAGGACTCGAACCTGCACCCTTCTGGAGTGTTAGTAGGTACCTACTCGTGTTTTCCATTTTGAAAATATTCTACCCAAAAAAAACTTCTTCTTTTGAATATGCAATCTGTGGCTAACCAGAGTGTTATAGCTATGGGCTAACATAAATAAAACGTCAATGTTTTTCATACTAATTTTAAAACGTTATGGCAACAGTTGTACATATTTGATTTCATTCAAACTACTCTCTAAACCTTCCCGGCACTAATAAGGACAAACTGTGCTACTTTCAGCGACACCGTTCCAGTAATTTTCGAGAAAATCGAGGACAAACGAACAAATAAACTTACATTGATTTTTATATATAGATTGGTGATTATGCATGGACCATTTATTTTTAATATTAACTACTGCATATTAATTACTGCATTAATGTACACAGCTCTTCCATCCACATGCAAATGCTTTTAATGGAAGAGTGGTATTAAAATATGATTTAAAATATATAAACTATACTGTAACCAGTAAACACCAATGTATGTACCTATATGTTTCATTTATAAAAAATAAAAAGTGTTTATTTCAAAAACATTGAAATTAACGCCACGTCTGATCGCAAATTTTCATGATAATTTTTAGTTTAACCTATAATTTTCTTGTGCGTACCTAACCTACGTTGGTAAAAATGTGACTTTTTCAAAATTGGAACTGATGTACCAATGTGTTAAAAGAAAATTATCCAAGTATAAAAAGAATCTTCAAATTCACACAAGAGATAAAGTACCTGCTTTTAAGATATTTAATCAGACGATTATTTTTATTATTTATTTGAAATGGGCTTTCATATGGCCTACTTTTGCATGCCATTTTTAAAAGTGGAACTAATGTACGTGTAGAGTAAAATTTAAAATTTTTTTTTTTTTTTTCAAATTTAGTGTAGGAATTAGTGTAAAAATAATTTTCCGTTCATATTACTAAATACTGTACAATGATAATACCTCCATCTCCTGTCATTTGATGGCAACCTGATATGCTAGCGCCACCTGGTGGTCCAAATTGTTTTTTTCATACATTTTAATAATTTTTTTGTGAATTGTATTATACTGAATTAATTGAAAAAAGTTATGATAAGAATTGTGCTATGGTAAGCCAATCCACAAATATGAAATTAATAAAAGTTTTTCATTAATTTCAAATTAAAAAAGTGAGTGCCAAGCGGCAAGGCTTATAACTGTTGGTACAAACCTTATAGCTTCTTTAATATTTTTTTTATTTATGAGGAAAAATGGAGTAAAATCATATGTAGGTTATCTAATATTCATTTTATGAATCTACTATTTCTATAATTTGTTAAGAATATATTTCACAGAAAATCTATTAAAATGTATGAAAAAACCCGATTCCACGAACGCGGGTCACGTCTAGCATGTTGCCAACTCAATTTATGCGAAATGCCAGGAGCTGTATGTATTGTCAAATTTCTACAGTATTTGATAGTACCTACCTTAATACACCTGCAGCAAACGGGTACTGTCTCACTATTAATGGTCTATTCACATCTACCAGCACCGCGCAGTGCAGAACAGTACAACACAGACACGACAACATTAGTTGCCTACATTATCTATGAACACATTTACATTACGGCGTACGTAAGCGTAACGTATCTGTGTATGCACGGACCAGTACCTAATGTTATTACAAACAATAAACATGCCATAGAGCTAAAAAACTTTAATTAAAAGGTACGGTAATTGCCGTACTTTGATTTAGTATTAATCTGTCACGCATTGCTTGAGGTCGTCTGCTGTCTCAAATAAAATTGCGCAAATAAGTGCCAAAGATTGTTTCCATTGCACGAAAAACACCAGTAAAAGAAACACCATCAACACCAGTAACATTTCATTCGTAAATACACACAAATTACTTAATATTATACAAAATACAATATTTGTAATCTGGAATAAATTAATGACATTACGAACACTCGACAAACTTAGATTGAAACAATGGAAATACATATTTCTCCATTGTTTCTCGAAAATTTTAAACGTCATTAGAGAAAGTGAGATAGCAAACGTAGCAACATATGAGTATTAGAAACACAACCTTCTAGCAATAGGTCCTTTTTTAGTAGGTCCTATCGTAGTGTAAGCGAATGGGCGTAGTGTCGTCTCATTCACACACGTGATGTTCGTCGCAACTTTGAATTATGAAAACGATAACGTACGGACGCACATCCATCCCGTTCAACAGACATATCTTTTAAATGTCCATCTTTGTCATATAAAAAACGATGTTTCAATTAAGAATTTACTGTAAACGTAAGAGTGTTTGTTACTTGTGCCACATTTTGTGTTAATTTTGCTATATAATAACGTGTATATAAATATGTAATGTCATTGCCACCACCGGCAGAGATTGTCGTCTAGAATATTTTGACTTGCTGGTGCATGCTTGTGACGTTTGCGCCTGTTCATAAATTGATTGAATTGGTCAGGGAATTTCGGTATAAATAATAATTAATAAAGGAATAGGAATATAAAATCATCAAACATGTTGTGGTGAACGCTAACGCTCAGTTGACAGTTCAGTTGACAGCCGTACTCGCGCCTGTGCCGAACCCACACTGTACTGTTCTGCTCTGCGCGGTGCTGGTAGATGTGAATAGACCTTTAATGCCGTCCTTTATTTTCGTTTGTGACTAGCCACGACTGAAATAGCTTCCACATCTGTCCGCTGGACCCAGTCGCCCATTCACAAGGCGGGAAGAAGTTACTGAATGCACCATAGTCACTATACTCTCCAGCTCCACACCGACAGCAGGAATCGAATTTCACCGAGAAACTGGCCGTGGTTCTCAGAAGCGGGGAGATTACTACGGAGGAGCTTTTGGATAAAGCACGTGTTGATTTGAAGCTTATTATACTGAGATGTTATCATTACAAAGCTGTCTAGGCCAGCGGTTTTCAATTTTTTTAAATGTATATTAATTAAAATAAAAAAAAATTACCTCCACGAGCCTTTTAAACGGGATAATTGCAAAAGCGCACGCAGATTCGTTTTTAACGTTGCGGTAATAATAAAATATAGGAAAAAAATGTTGATATAAAACAAGCACCCCCATCGCATTAATATTTATTACTTGTGTACTTTATTTGTTTCTGTTATTGACCTACTTCTTCTGTACAATTATAACCTTTGTTTGCTTGTTATAATAAAGTAAAAAAAATATTTATTTATTGCTCGCGACCCCCGCTTTGAAAACCACTGGTCTAGGCATAACTCCGTTATAACATCTTCCTCATTCTGATAAACGATGCGTGGAAAGAAAGATTACAACGGAGATCTCAGCGGCAAATTTTTTTTTTTCACAATTTCATAGTTTTTCCACCACCAAACTAAGCCGTCCGTATATTAAGTAGTAAAAACACTCAAACGGTAAGTTCTGGCGTCATAAATTTTGCTTTATTTTTTTCTGTCTGGATTTTAATAATTGCGACTATTTTCGGACCGCAACGTCATTTCCATCGTGATCTATGGTGCTTTGAAATATCCGTTTCACTGTCGTAAAATAAAACGACACGCCATATCGTTTGTTTCATTTTATGCAATAAGGAAGACCAGTGAAAAATGTTTTGGATTAAAAAAATATATTATATAATTGAAAATACACTTTGTAATTAATAATGATGCCACAAAGTTATCAAGCATTTGAAGAAATTAAAAAAATATATGTTCATATAGTTCAACGAACGCCAATTCTGAATATATAAGTTTTAATATATATAATTATACGTAGATTTATAAATCGTTATTTAAAATTGAATAAAAAGACAACACATTAAAACGCCCTGTTTGGTTGGTATCATTGGACTAGTATCACGCGGAGTGAGTATTTTGGCCTCAAATTCAAAATTAAGTTTTGTATGAAAGAGGCCGCGCAGCCGTTCCTCTTAATGTCGTTTCGTTCAGTGAACCATTTCAGCAATTTACGGTTCTATGATAATTCAACACACGTATGAATCGGCACACTTTTTAAAAGTGATATAAAGTCAATAAAAGTACGAAAGAAAATAAAACTAGCCCGAAAACCTAATCTCACCTATCCTAATTAATCCTTTTTTTATAAAAACAAAAATTTAAAAAAATATATTGGTTAGGTCTGGGGCGCTATTCCCGTTCTTTTTAAGGAAGATTCCTTACGTTTTTTTTTGGGTTAAAGGCTTCTTAATTAACTTCGGAATTCCGGTGTGACGTAGTAAAAAGATCCTAAATAGATTGTAAAGAGATTATTTGAAAACAAAAATTGATGAAATATCTTCAAGCGACATAAGATTTTGAACTAAAACTGTTGAAAACAATTACCTTATATTATAATTCATTTTAATACATTTTCAAATATCATAAATATGCCTTTTGACGATGCATCACGTTTTATAAAAAGGTACCCACCTCTTTCGATAGTAATGATCCTTTTTTATCTCTAGTTCTAAAAGTGACATTTGAATTTGTGTAGACGCTCTTCAATGCCACTTGACGTGAATTGTCAAAAATGTCAACATGTATATAATGTTTACTAGCTAATTATGTTTAAAGTAAATAATAAAGTAATTGGTAACATACTTAATATTCAGTTTTTCTCTTGTTAAAACATCTCATCTATTCAGATTTTCTCCTGTTAAAACATCGCAAATATTGACATTTTTGATGAATGCCGTTCGCTGAATTCAGCTGACAGCTGTCATCCGAGAGAACCGGAACCGCAATTAACTAAGAAGGCTTTGACCCCAAGGAAAAAGTTAAGGAATCTTCCTTAAGGCGATGCAATGGGAAGTAATGCAAAATCGTGTGTTTTCGGTTTGAGAATTTGTTGGCCTAGAAATATCATAGATAATTGAATTAAATACTGAAAGTAGATCACACCTTGGCCTTTCATTTAACCGTCCATTTTTTTGGTATATCTTTTGATAGGCTTAGAAAAAAATAAGGTATGAGACATTAAAAAATGTTTAAAGCGCAAAATCTCCCATTTATGAACTCTTTTTTCCATATTTTCGTATTGTTCATTGTGATAAATTTAGTTTTTTAGAATATGACCGTAAAACATTTTAATAATTATGTCTGAGATTTACAGAATAGAATAAAACACGAATTTTGGTGATGTTTTTTTGCCGAAATCGAAACATGCGGACGATGTACAGCGGGATTTTCAACCTTGACGCCACCTGCATAAGGAGCGCGTGATTTCGTTAAAATTTTAGCCGGTGGATGGCCTTAAAAAGAACGTGAATAGCGCCCCAGGTTAGATTTGGCTTCCGGGGTAGTTTTTTTTGGTAATTTTAACGACTATCATGTTTATTTAAAAAGTGTGCCGATTCATACACGTGTTGATTTATCACGGAATTGTAATTTACAACAGGTGGTTAATTGCATAACATTATCTTATTTTGAACTTATCTTTCAACCGCAAAGCCAATTGTTTGGGGTTTGACATTTAAATTGATAAAATAATCTAATTTATCCACTTTCTGCCGGCCTTTTGTTAACCACATATCACTTTCGATTATATCACCGCATATGCTTTCTTGTTTCCTGTTTTCTTTTGTAAATCATGGTTTTAAAGAAATAAAATCATTTAAGGTATTTTTCCTTAGTCAGTGAACGTATGCTGGAGAATTTCTTCCACCATATGAAAAAATAGACATCTTCTGCTTCTGGTGCCCTATCGTGTCGGAGGTTGGCTCTCATCGGGAAATTTTTCGCCCTGCAGTCCAAAACAATTCAGAGAAACTATACTCATTCTGCGTCATTTTTAAGCCACGAAGTCCAGCGACTTCTTCTATTACGTGTTTCATTAATGTTTCCCTGGATTATCAGTTCGGTAATTTTGAATATGTTTCTCCTCATGATGTTACTAGAATATTAAGATGTATAAAAAATGTGTCACCCAACAGATTCTGCTAAGACTCTGGTAAATGCTCTTATAATTTCCATATGTAATCGCGTCCCAGGAGGGACTGCAGCAGTGGCTCAACCGCTTCAATGAAGAGTGCACGGTGGCTGGAACGAGGATGAGCACCGCGAAAACAGAAGTTATGGTTATAGAAAGATACCAAACTTCACCAACGGGGTACGGTTGAAACAGGTTTTCCAATAACATCGTGCCGGTAAATATCTTTAAGGGTTAGGTACGTTTAGAAAAGCATTTCTCCACCAGTCATCCATTTAGCCATATCAATACGAACCCTTACTTCTTGAGATGGATCTCATTAGTCATTAACCTATCTTTCTGTTCAGTTATGGAGTTTTTATTCTAGCAAGTATTTATCTTGGAAAACCCTATTGTTACATTGTTAATTACTAAATTCGTCCTGTGTGTTTGTGTCGTCTGTCAGTATCTACGTAACAATCGAGACTTCAAACCCAACTATGACCAATTGATTTCCGCATTAGTATCCTATTATTGAATTTTACGGTTTTTCCATCTGCGCTTCCATTCATCTGTTGATTTGTTTTTACTCTGGGGTTTACTAGTACCGAGCGAGACAGAAACACGATTTCATATATGACAAACAGTAGGAGCATTGTGTGCGGGCGGATCGGAACATGTATCCCGTAACCCGACCGGAACGCTTCGCATAGATCTGGCGCGGTACAACTGGAGGCAATGTTCTCGAACAAATTACTTTTGAGGTTTGTCCGTCTCGACGCCGTGATGTGTTCCTAATAACTTAGTTATTATTATTATTACGACTTCGGCTGTAAATTGCTTGGTTTTCCTTTGTATTCGTAGCTTTCTCCGGAGAAGGTGTGGATGCTTTGTATCAATCTCGTTTCTTATTATCATTGTTGTCAGTCACCCAGCTGGAGATACAGATGCTGGCGTACTTTCAGAAATTAAACAATCTTATCTTCTATTTTCTTCTATCTGTAAATATATAAAGAAGAGTGTCTGTGGGTGTGTTTGTTTTTTATCCTAATCTACAGTTTTATCCCGAGCATGATGAAATTTTGCACACTTTACCATCAAAACAAGCGGAAGGTCACTGTCTACATAAGATAACTCCAGGTGCTCCAGCTAGTAGTGAATAATAATAGAAATGCCGCTTTGACCAACCTAAACTGAGTTGCGTAGCAATTTACTCTTAGTAGAAGATTCATTAGATGGGAAATGTTAAGTTTTGGAAGTACATCTCGGGATTTGATAGAAAGCAACCAATATATATTAATTTGCCATGCACAACAGCGTGCACGTCACTTTGACGTTTACACAAACAGCGTGGGATGCGCCCGGCTAATAAAATTGATTTCAACCGCGTTGGTGACACCGAGATTGTTGGTTTAACTCCTATTTTAATTTAGCCATCGTTCAGTTAGATTGGCGAAAGTGGCCATCAAAGAAAACGTTTTTATAAACCTAGCTTTTATATGATAATATATTTACTGAGCATTTAATCCTCTAAACTTAATTATGAGATTCATAATTACGGAATCGAATCCATACAAAGAAAATTAACCCGTGTGATTGCATATCGTGAAGGTTTATCTGATCAATTTGGAACGTATAATGATCGAATTTCGCACTATAAACTACAGAGTGGAAGATACTCTCAGTATCGCCCTGGTGAAAGACCACCATTCAGAATTGAAACGTTGCTTCAAATGGCTTTTAGCCGTGTTTGGTGACCAGATCTGAATAGCCAAGTATACCCACCTTCCTCTTCTCTCTTCCTTCCCCTCCCCAATACCTTCAACCTGACAACGTTCCTCAATTCGAAATGACATAATCTCACTGGCTCCAGATGGTAGGGAGCAGTTGTGACTCTTGTTCGGTATTCATAAAAAAAAAAAATCTCTGTCAGTCAGACGTAAACTTTCTGATGTATTCCTTTTGTACAAAATTGTGCCGGCATCAATTGATACACCACACATTTTATCACATATCAACATTGATACACCAACAAGAAAATCAACAAGGAGGATAATTTTTTTTTTTGTATTATAACAATAAGGGATAGTTTTCTCCTTTACCTCGTATATTAAGAAATTACAATACTATACACTGCTCTAATAATGAAATAGACATTTTTAACAACACAATTAATCATTTTAAAAAATAAGTTTTTCCATTAATATCAAACTGATAATGTGATGATGCCCTTTATTAAGTGCCAAAACAGTGTACCACCATCAACTCAGGTGACAATAAGGAGTTATGCTAATATGTTTTCGATATTTCACTTGTTCATCATTTGGTTTAGTATAATTTTTGACAGATAATAATTGTTGTTTATTGTACTTTTTAATTATTATTACTTTTTAAACATTCGTGTATGTGAGTTTTGGGCATATTGCATGTTTTTGTACTAAAATAAAATAAATAAATAATTTCAAAATCTTGAACAAATGTAACAGGAGCACAGAATGCAGATACAGGTTATTCTAATAATACGTGTTACTGTACTAATGCCAGGTTTTAATCGTACTGCGAATCAAAGTCTACCAGCGTGCGTGGCAGGTGTTTCCTTATCGTAACTTACTTTAATAATAATCCAGTACGTACACTTAAGCTCGGGCCAGATGGCTGGCAAGAAATCCGTTTGATCCGAGTCCAAAAAATATCCTTTTTACTGGTGCCAACGGGTCTGCGATGAGCTTTTATTTTTTGTTTGTGTTCCGGACTTATTTACGAGCTTTTTGAGTGTTTATTCAATTGGAATCGTGAAAATATGGCGGAGTTCGTTAAATAGTCGTAATTCAGTCACGCTCACTGAATGAGTAATCTCTAGAATGATCTATACCAATTTTAAAGTAAACGGTAGTCGTCATGGATAATAGAAACAAGGGAGATGGGCCACAAATCTTTGATAATTTGTTGCCTTCTAAGAGACAAACAGCTTTTTAAACAAAGATAAATATATACGTAGGTGGAAGTCAAAAACGTTTCGATAATTCCGCGTACTGTTATTATTTTTTTGATTTAAAAATTAAATTCAAAGGGACAATGTATATTTTTTTTTAAATATGTACATATATGTGCACTGCTTTGGCTGAAAAATAACCCCATTTTCTCAAAAATAATGCGAATCTCTCCAAAAAATAATGCAAATTTCACCAAAAAACGCCAATTTCACCAAAATAACGCGAATTTCACCGAAAATAACACCAATTTTTCCTAAAAATAACGTGAATTTTCGAGGTCCCTAGTTATCACTAATCACTTTCTTCGTAAAACAGGCCACGAGGAATTAATAGAACTTACTTTTGGCACACGAACACGCCCACAACACACTTCTATCGGTTTATTTATTCAGTGTTGACGTTAAATTTCCGTCGGGTCCTATTTACTCATTTCTGTTCGGTAATCATGATTTACTTTTGTAATGTAAACACTCACGAAATATCAGCCATTATCGTTTTCGTATCTTTACAAAGTTTTTTGTGATTAAACGCTTTTTAAATAGCCGTCTTTATTGGTAAAATTAATGTGATCCATTAAATTTGACAGAGCTTTCAAAACACAAGAATGAAAGAATTTTCATAATAAATATTAACTCTGTATGAGCAGCAAAAACTTTTGTTTTTATTTTTTGCAGCTTTTGTGGCTGGAGTTTCAAGATCAACGCTGCCGCTAAAGCTTACAACGTCATTTTTATCATGATTTGTGGAGCTTTGAAATTTGAGACAATTTTTAAATATGGTAAAGGAATACTGAAACTCGGGAAAAGCTACTGCTAATTCCAATTCAAATGATTCTTTCACTTATGATTAAGTTACATAAATAATGTATTCTTTTTTTAACTCTCATAAGAAAAAGATAACGGTAGCAACTGGGACTCGATCCCAGGACCTCTTGGTCTATCCGAGACCTCCAAGGTTTCAAAAAATTAATAATATGTTAGTTTAATCCAGCCCTGCTGTATGGCAGTGAGGAATGGAACTGGCAGAGGAAGCATGAAAGTAGATTGAATAGTATTGAAATGAGATATCTGAGGCGTATGTATGTGTGTTAAAACCATGTACGACTGTGTTATTTTTTTATTTATTTTAGTAGATAAAACAGGCAATATTCACATAGCAATAATAATTTATTATCACAAATAATAATCAAATCAATGAATATTTACATAGCAATAATAATCAATTAGTACAATAAACAACAACAAAGATTATCTCGCAAAAATGATAATAAGAACGGAAAAGAAGTGAAAGGTCTAAAACATATTATAAAGTAGGTGTATAAACTAACTCCTTATTGTCACCTGTGCTGATGGTACACTGTTTTGGTACTTAATAAAGGGCATCATCACATTATCGGTTCGATGTTAATGGTGTTACAAATATGGAGATTAAAAAGATTACAGTTTGAGGATTTTTATCTTTTGAAACCTTATACATTTTCCTAAATACCCTTGTAGAATTTACATATAAATGATTTGCAGTATTGCTTAAACTACGAAGTGATTTTGAGTGCTGGACCTTTCACAAAAATGAGAGCAAGAAATGCATTTTATGTGAAATCTCCGCTAGTATATTGTTTTTACATTGTTTACTTTACACTCTCGTGGTCATCCATTATTTTACGAGTCTTACGAATGTAATTATGACGATTTGATTCACTTGATCGTGCCATGCGGGCGTCCCCGGCTTCTTCTTCGATTCACATTCGCGTAATACATTATTCTTACACCCCTTTCTTCGTTCATTCGCTCTACATGCCCGAAACATCTTGGCGTCCCTTTCTTAATCTTACTCATTACGCTTACATCAGCCTTGCATTCTTTACAAATCTAAATATTTTTCACACGATAATACATGGTTTTCCCGCACATTCTTCTCAGAAATCTCATTTCTACGGCATTCAGTTTACTTTCATCCTTCCTCTGCCAATTCCATGCCTTACTGCCATACAAGATAATATTAACATAACCTAAGTGAAACATGAAACCGAAAAAGCAACAAAAAATAAAAATATATCAGTCGCATCTGCGACTCGAACCCAGGACCTCTGTCTTTCTTGGACAACCGCTTTACCAAATTAGCTAATGAGACCAGTTCAATTAATGTCTTCTTCATCGATAACATATCTCAAATTCAAGACTTTGTCAAACAAAAATTACGAAAATATTATTTCTTAAATCGATTTCTAGTCACTTTGTGGCATCATTATCAATAAATTAATAACAATAGCTTTGTTTACACCACTTTTATAAAAATATATAAATATCAACATCTTTCGAAAGCAAAGCTTTCCTCATCAGGATAAACAGTTTACTAAAAGTAATGACAAGTATATTCAATTAATATACAAATTACAAACATTAAAACAAAAATTACCTGATGAAAATAGATGATTATACTATTTTCATCTTGTTTGTCTATACTTGTATTTATTTTTAGTATACTGTTCATCCTGATGAGGAAAGCTTTACTTTCGAAACATGTTGATATGTATGTATTGAAAAGAAATTGGTGAAAAAAAAGTTATTCTTATTAATAAATGAATTAACATTACTTTTTATTCACCACTTTATTAATATATACATATCAACGTGTTTCGAAAGCGATGCTTTCCTCATCAGAAATATATAGTATGTATTCCAGATGAGCATATATAAAATAATAATTTTCATACACGGTTATTCTATTTAATTTAAGGAAAATATTACTTTAATGTCAATATATTAATTTGTGATACGTGCAAAAGTTTACGTTTTGTGAGTAATATGTTAATTCATTACGTTGTGTGTCCTCATTCATTTGATAAGTTTGATAATTTATACACACACACACACTGTCCTCCAAGCCAAATTACCTTATTTTTTTCGATTTATTAGGTACATTGAATGTTTTTCTTGAAAAGTGTATTTTTGCAATAATCATATTTTGTAATTTGTTCAAAAGATTGGTATTCACTTTGTGGCGTCATTATTAATAACGCCACTTTTTTAATATGTGCACATCAACATGTTTCAAATATAAATTAATAGTAAAAAATTTAAAAAATTCTTAAATATATTTTCATATTAATATTAATAATAAAAATAATTTATTTTTTAATTTCTAATATAAATTTGTTATTCAGTGTTTTATAATAATTTTTTTTATTAACGTTTTTGATTAATTACTTACCAACTTTAATCAATTTTTGTTTTTATTTGTAATTTGCCTATTCTTACATCATTGTGTTCTTTTAATAAATGAATTAAAAATTTCTTTGTCAACACCACTTTTTTTAAATATATGCATATCAACATGTTTCGAAAGCTAAAATCTAATTAAAATAGCTTAATTTTTGCGGTGGCTAATAGTCAAATAAGGCAAGGTTTCTCAAAATACCGATAGAGTAAATAAAAGCCGTAAGTTTATCGTGTAATGTACATATCAACATGTTTCAAAGGCGATATTGCTCCTTAAATAAATCTAATTAAAATAGCTTCAATTATCCGGTGGTTAATACACAAATAAGGCACTGTGCACAAGGTTCCTAAAATACCGATAGAGTAAATAAAAGCAGTAAGTTTATCTGGTAATGACAACAACAACAAAAAACATCTAAATCGCCTGATTTTAAGAAGATCACTTAATAATGTGGTATTATT